>CAJVQA010001905.1:0-23710 GCA_910591915.1 Cetraspora pellucida
TCATATTTGCTGTTTTTAATTCTGTTCATTAATAAATTCTTTATACTTAATAAATTAAATGGTTGATAAATTTTTTTAAAAAAAAATGTCTATTTTTTATTTTATAAAAAACCAAGAAATTTACATTGTATGATTTTAATTAATATATGATATAATAAAATTCAGTATAAAAATTGATTCAGTAATTTATTGGTTAATACAAGTCATTTTCATTATAGTGAACTCTCGTTATAGTATAGTAAAGATAAATCCCAAGCCAATCTATATAAAAATCCTTTCGATATAATGAATTTACTAATAACCTCTTAGATATAATAAACTTTTAAAAATTTTTATTTACTATGGAACGGATCACTTCACTATAACGAGAGCGACTTGTATCTATAACTTAAAAAATATAATTTAAATTATACAGCACATAAAATTAATTTTTCATGATTTGCCATGGTACCGTAGTGCTATGAAGTCATAAAACATATTTTCTTTATTATTTATTTACTTTATTTAATTACAAAGTTTGCTTTTTATTATTTTAGAACAGGATCTAAGCAAAATCTTAACCTTTGAATAAATTCAACCTTTTCCTCTTCATTTCCATTTTCTTCGATTCTCCAATACTCATTGCGTGTTCTTTCCATTAACTCATTCACTGTAAGTTTTCTATTCTCCGCTGCTTTATTGACCTCATCTTTTTCAAAGGATTCTAAACTTACCAACTCACGATGTTTATAAATTTCAAGTCCATTTTCATCGAACATTTGTTGGAATTTTTTCCAAGTATTAATCGTCAACAATTTTCTAAAACCATATATTTGCTCATGAAAGATATGCTTGCAAGGAAGCATATATTTGCGGAAAAAAAGGCAATAGCATTCAAGCGACATCAGACCAGGCAACCCTTTACCTTTCTCTATTCTATCATTAACAGCAAAAACTTCATTAACTATTAATTTCTGGACTGGAAAAGGAAACTTATGAATTTCTTTGAGAATATTATTGTTGACACCGACAGCGGAAATTTTTTTAACCCGAAACGCGAATGCGACATAATCCGAATCTAACTGCTTTTTCAAGTCAAGTGTAATAATCTTATTGCATGCGCCGACCAGACAATATTGAGGTGAGGTTGTTCTTTTTAACTTACTGTGATACGATTCCAGAGCATTTGTCATTGTTACTTGCAAAAGTAGTGGCAAGTGCTGGCGGCCCAAAGGGCCCATTGGTGAGTATTTTTTGAATAATATCTTGTGATATATTGTTTAATAGGGTAAAGGGCACATTCATTAATTGATTTTTGAACGAACATTTCACAACCAACTTTTGTTCATTTATGCATGGCTTGGATCATCTTATTCTGAGTTTCTGGTTCATAAATTTTATTCATCCAAGTCCGCATAATATGTATAGTGCAGAAAATTACATCACATTCCTGTTCACCCTTTGTGAGACCTGGGAAAACTTTTACATTACATTTTGCCTCTATGCTGCTTTGGTCTGCCAAAAAATAACGAGGTTTCCAGGTTCTACAAAATCGTCTAATTATAACTAACGCTTCTGCAACGTTATCGCTATTTTCATTGCTAACGAAAAAATGCCCGCCAATATTCCAGCATCCATATCCATCCCGAACAAACAGCGTAAATAAACGCCAGTCATATTTGTTGGTTTTGTGTGTGGAGTCGATAAGGGTTAGCCAACCATACCACTGAAGCTTTTTGAGTTGTTTTGGTTGTGCAAAAACAAAACTGGAGATAGATTGACAGTGGGTTTTATATGATTCGACCTGATATCCTTCTTTTTGTAAAAGAGAAATTGAGTCTTGGATATCTGGTGCTAGTTCAGAAGTGCCAGTAAAATACATATTTTGTGGCCCACAGACTTTATACTTTATATTAGCAACCTTCCTCCACCTTAATTCCTTTACACTCATACCAAGGTCCAGATTTTCAGATGTGTACTCTTTAACTGCATTTACTATTGTAAGCACAGGATAATTTTTCACGGCTTCCTTTTTTACCAAAGTCCTAATAGCTTGGAGGTGCTTAAGCTTATTACTTTCATCCAAATTATGCGTGTGATCAGGGGAACCTTGGAACTGTTCAACACACACTTTTTGCTTGGCAACATACCATGATACCTTTATTTTTGCATGGCATAAGCCTGCTTTTCGAACTTTGGTTTTTCACCGTTTCTCAATTGGAACGTCTTCTTTGCATGTACTTGATTCAAAGTGCTTGGCAAAGTGACATACAAAGGTTTTCCAAGAATTTCCATTTACAAGTTTCTTATGACTATATTTCACCCAAAAGTTCATAACTAAAGGCCACCATTCATCGTCAAATTCTTTCATCGGCACTTCGAATAGTTGTTGAATATTAAAAAGTAATGCACGTCTTTGATCACATGTAAGAACTGCCGTCAAGTTTGTTACTATGGTGTTTGTGAAAACCCTTTGCTGCGACAAATCCACTGATTCAGTTACACTTATTTGTAGGAAGTTCTCTTTGTCGGTGATACTCATTATTACTTTGCAAGAAGCTCTTGCTATGGTTATGATTTTTTTTTTTTGATTTTTTTTTTTTTTTTTTTTTTTTATGCACAGAAGACCTATTCTTTTAAAGAATGTTTATACACTGCTAGTCATTATTAAAATTTGGCTTGGTGTTTTCTGCGGGCTTTCTTTTGCAGAGTCTTTTTTTCTGGTAGCATTTTCACCAAGAAGTGGGAAGAAGCGATTATTCAGATTTTTAAGTTTTGCCAATATACCTTATATAACATATCGGTGAGTTATCAATCTTGAATTTGATTGGACGTTATTAGTAATATGATCGCTCCAGTCTCTGGATGATTAGGTCGGCAATCATGTGACCGAACCTGGCTTTAACGGATCCTCAGTTTAGGTTGCAGATAAAACTGTCTGAGCTTTAATTCTTGCATGTAATTTTTATTTTGTAGTTTACAATCTTAGTATATCTTAGTATATAGTATATTAATATGTACAACTAAAATTGCTAATAAAGATATGAGCAAGGCCTCACCTTAACACCAAAAAAAAAAAACTTTTTATAAGTTACTAATAAACCTTTTAATAGTTAGAGTCTATTCAGATTCTACAATACATAAAAGAATTTTTTTTTAAACTTTGATAATACTGCCAGTTGGTTTATTAGATTCTAAATTTAATATAATACAATTTTATAGTTATATTTACAGAATTAATTATTATTAATACTATACTTGCTATTCTAATTTTAAACTACTAACTTTACTTATATGGCATCTAAGTTCATGTTTGCTGCATGTCTGCATGCAGTTATCTTGGCAACTACTTAAACTACTATACAGATAAAAACACTTATTAAACTTAATATAGTATTCAGTATTAGAGATACTGTCTTCTGCAATTATATCTATATGTTTTACTTATATGTTTTATTTAGTTTTGTTTTTTTGTCTTTTAATTCAACTATATTTAGTAATAAATTGTTTATCATATTTCTTACTTTTTTGTTACTATATTACTCTTAAATTGGTTTTAGTTAAATATATCTGATCTTTATGATCTTTTATTTTTTGGTATATTTGTTATTGATTTTTATAAGATGTTTTAACAATAGTTCAGAATTTAAAATAAACCTATATTTTAAGCCAAATTTGTAGTTGAACTGATAAGAATATAAACAATAATTTTAATAATATTAAAAGAAAAATATATAAATTTATACAGATAGAAATGCTGTAATAAGAAATATTAGTAAAGCATTATAGAATACAAAAAATAAAATGATTTTTAAAAAAAATACAATATAAATATTAAATATTGCAAAATTAGTTAAATATAAAAATACTAAATTAGAATTAATTAAAGTCAAAAGTCATAGCAAAGACAAATAGAATAATAAAGCAAATCTTCTTATAAAAAAAAAACAAACTATAAATAAATAAACTATGCAGAAAAAGTTAAATGTAATAAATAAAATACTAACTAAAATAAGAAAACAGAAAATTAACATATCTATAAAATTTTTTTGTAAAATAATTATAAATGCTAAAATAAGAACTAGTTGAAAAGAAACAAAATCAATTAAAATATTTAAACCAAAAAAGAACATATACTTTATAATAGGTTAAGTTTTTTAAAAAAAATAAATAAAACAAAAAAAATACATTATATATTAAGAAAACTAAATACAAAAAAAATATAATAATTAAGTATATAATAAATAGTTTATTAATATTAGTAAATTAAATAAAAAAAGATTAGAAGTATATATAATAATAAAATATCAAGTTTGTTAAAGTAATAAAAAAAACCCAAGCATATATATTAAGCTATAATAAACAAAAAAGTTTATAAAAATAAATACAAAAACATCAACAGTAATAGTATAAAACAGACTCAAAAAAAAGAAAACCAAAATCCTATTACAAGTATTATATAAAACACTATTTAAAAAAATAAAAGAAAAGAAATTAAGTACAAAAAGATGTTAATAAAAAAACTAACTATAATTATCCTATTTAGGCTGTTATTTTAACTCTAATAGAATTTAAAATCTATATATAGTTAATATATTAGCTATTGCCAACTATATAGACCTTATTTATTTAATAGCTGTTAAATAGCTATTGTTAATTTCTTCAGTTTTAACAATTTTAATTTCTAATTCTTCTGTATTTGAAATATTTAAAACTAGTAAAACAGCAAATATACTTAAACTATATTTAATTATTAATAACTCTTAACAAAAATTTAACTTTTATACTAATAGCTTAATAATTAATATTGAAACTAACTAAAGTGTAGTGACTTAGTAAAATGGATAAGTTGTTAACTCCAGATGGTAGATTGGAAGTTTAAAACCTGCCAACAGTAAAAATTTGGAAAACCAGCTATATAATATTAGTATTACAGAAGGTAAGTAATATTATAACAACAGCAATCTGTTAATCAGTTGAGATAAGATATCTGTAACTATAGTTGCACTAATATGACTAGCAAGTTATAGGGCATTTGTGCAATGTTAGAATTATACAAAAAAATGCAAACCAGCATCAGGCAGTGCAAATCCAAGTTAAGTTCTTGTGGTTGTATAAATTTGTAGAACTAGAAAGCTGAAGCCTACTTGAGAAGACCCAAATAGAGAGATAGTACAGATCTTTGACAGTACTACTGTAAAGTCTAGATCTAGAAAATAAATACCTATATAGAAAGAATTGAGCTAACAAAAATCTCAGTAAGAGATATTACCAACTAGGCTACTGAAAGTCTTGAACCAAGAAAAAGATCTTAGAGGGCAGACCCTTGGGATATTAAAGACAGGTTACAGTTCTTTTGAGCTATCTGAATTAGGAGTTTAAAGTCTAAAGCAAAGTATAGCTAAGTACTAGGAATATATTTTGAAGTCAGTACTAAGGTCTAAGTGTTCTTTACAAGAAAACTCTATTAGCAAAGATTAAATATAGATAGTTAGTTAGCAAAGAGGTCTTCTAAAGCCTTACAGTTAGGTAATATACTTTAAAATATATAATAGCTTAACAGATGTACAGACAAGAAGGTCAGAGTTAGGTTAGACAACACCACTTAGGTGTATAGGAACTTGTGCACTATTTGCTAGTATAGTATATAAAGGTTACTCTGTACAAGTTATATAATTATAAGTGAATTTACAATAAAGACAGTAGCTGCTAATAACTAACAGTCTTAGTGAAAGCAAAAAAAAAAAAATTAGAACTGACCAATATACAATAGTTATCAGCTGAGTTTAGGCTAATAATAATAATTAAATTATTTACAAATTTTTTACTAAAATATATTTTTAATTATCATATTACAAAGCTAAACTAATGACTATTCTTTCAGCTATTTTTACTACTTTTTAAAATTTAATGATTAACATCTATGCAAATTCTTAATTTATTATTACTAAATATTCTAATATTTATATTACAATTTCTAATTTTAAAAAACTTTTTAAATTTAATACATGGTCTATATAGCATATTTTATTAATTATTATTAAATATAACAATTTATATATTAACTTTTATAAATACTAAAAATGTTCTAAATAATCTTATTGATTTTTTTGCCAAATAGCATAATTTTTTTTTTAATCTATACTTTAATTATGCTAATATTTATGGATGTGGTGACTTAGTGAAGTGGATAATTTGTCAACCTTCCAAGTAGTAGGTTGAAAGTTCAAAACCCACCAACAGTGAAAAATTTGGAAAACTACCTATGTTATATCAGTGTATACAGGCATTTGTGCAATACTAGAGTTATACAGAGGAATGCAAACTTGATTGGGCAGTGCAAATACAAGATAAGTTCTTGAAACTGATATTACAACAACAGCAATCTGTCAATCAGTTGGGATTAGTATCTGTAACATGGTCGCACCAGATAACTGGCAGGATATAGGGCATCTGTGCAATATTGGATTTATACAGAGGAATGCTAAATAACATCAGACAGTACAAACCCAAGATAAGTCCTTGTGGCTATATAAATCTGTGAACTGGAAAAACTGGAGCCCACTTAAGAAAACCCAAGTAGAAAGGTAACATGGATTTTTAACAGTACTACTGTAAAGGCTAAACCTAGGAAACAGATACCAATGTGGAAGAAATTGGGTGGGCAAGAACCTAAGGAAAAGGTACCACCAACCAGACTGCCAGAAGTCTCAAACTGAAGGAAAAGGATCTTTGAGGGCAGACTCTAAAGTACTAGGAACAGGTCACAGTCCTACTGGGCTATCTGGATTAGAAGTCTAAGGTTGGAAACAGGGGTATACTAAAGTACTAGAGATATGCTATAAAGTTAGTGCTGAGGTCTGAATAAACTCTGCAAAGGCAAGCTCTGTAAACAAGTTACTAAATATGAGTAGTTAGTTAGCAGAGGGGCCTCCTGGAGCCTTACAAGTTAGGTGATATACTCTGAAATATGTAACAGCTTGATGCATATACAGACAGGAAGGTCACAGTTAGGTTAGACAGCACTTAGATGTATGAGAACTTGTGTGCTATTTGTCAGTATAAGTATAGAGATCAGAGTGTTTAAATCAGTAATTTCCTAGTAAATTGCAGGTATGGCAGCTAGTGTAGAATCTGCTATATGATGTAGAAAGAAAAATAGTTAATGATCAGCACCAAAATAGCTCAGATCAATGTAACCAGAATCGATATAAATCTGCCAAATCTGCCAGATATAGCAGATTTAGCAAAAAGGGTAGAAAAAGCAAATCTGCTATATAGGATAGATCAAGTAGATATGTTAGAAAAATTGGTAGTAAAGAAAATGTATAAAAATTGGTAGTAAAAAAAAATATAAAAAGGTTCAACAGTTTGCTTGCAATAAAGATAACTTCCTTTTTGAGTTCGAAACTACTAAATAATAGTAGTAGTAGTCCCTTAAATACCTCTATGCATTTATAGTATTTATTTTATCATATTGTTTTGTTCCTATGATTAGTAAAAGACCCATCATCAATAGTTCACTAAAAGTAAAAGAGAAAGATCTTATTAGTAATTAACCTTCTTTTATATAAAAATTGTTAAATTAATTAAGTTTGTGATTAACCTTATTGTTAAATAAACTTACATATATAATCACACTGAATAATGATCCCATGACACATAAACTTAAAATTTGAAACCCAAACACAGTTTGAAACCCAGACGCAGTTGAACAATAACAGAGACCAGTCTATAGTAATAGTAAAGACCTAATAATAGCAAACAGTATTAGTATTAATATAAAAGCCTCAGGTTCAATTGTAAAAGGAAGACTTACCAACATTCACATGACTGCTATAGTACCCAGAGACACTCTAATCTTAGACCAAATCGATTCATGCCTCAATCGAAGCCTGTCAAGTAGAGTGTAAAAAAAAAATTCTGTTTGAATTAGTGTAATCTGCAATTAAGTTCCTATTCAGCTATAACCAAGTTAGAATAGTTTTTAGCACTATAGAGAAATAATAATGTTCACATTTGGTAGTAATTGTGAGATTAAAACTCAACCAACCAACTATAATCATAACTATTATTTGATAATTTATCTTTGCTTTTCTTAATATGATATATATAAAAAATAAAAATATGTCAGACTTAGACCAATTTGAAGATAATAAAACTATTATTGAGGACAGGCCCAACAATCCATATGATCAACAAGCAAATCTTGAACCTTAAAACAATTTCAACCAAGTTCATGACCTGCTTAGAGAGATAGTCCAGATATTTAGGGAGATGGTGATATATAACATTCGACCAAGCAACTATAAAAACAATTGGGTACATGTAAAAATGTTTAAGGATAAAGAAGATGAAGATCCTATTAAATGGATCAAAGCATTTGAGCAAGCCACCAATGCGAATAATTGGACCTTGAGAAGAAAAATAAAGATAGCATCAGGGCACTTGTTAGAAATTGCAGCCAGTTGGTACAATGATAAAAAAGAAAACCTCTTGTTTTGGGACAATGAGAATAACCAGCTGATAGTTTTGTACAATCATTTATGAAATATTTCATAATGCCAGAATGTAAGCATCAGTAGCAAATCAAATTAAACATACTAGCTCAAAATGAGAATGAAAAGGTCAATAAATATGTATACAAATTCAAGAAACTATTAAAGAGAGTCAACCCAGATCATGACCTACCTGATACCTATATAGTTAGAATGTTTTTAGGAGAACTTCATGGTAAAACAGCAGCATTAATATCCATCAATGACCCTGAAATGTTAGAGGAAGCAATTGCCATAGCAAGAAAAGTAAAGGCTGGTAACTACTATAAAAACAGAAAAAATAAAAATAAACCTTCTGCAAAATTGCTTGATGACCTGAGTCAAAAAATATACCAGATGGCATTAATTATAAAAAGTTGACTATCACTCTAGCTGCCAGAATAGAAACCCCTTCTCAACAACTCCCATGTAGACAAACCAATTCCAGTCATTGACAAACAGAAATATTGTATGCTTCAACTATAGAAAAAGAGGCCATATTGCCTGAAACTGTTTGTCTAAATGATATCAAATTCAGACAGCAACCTCTACCTCAAACCGAATAACATCATGGCCTAATGTTAACTTGTGTGATATCTATGTTTCAGGCCTTAATGAAAAGGTTTTTACTGCTATGCATCATCAACAATATGCACAAAATCAACACCAACTTTATACTACTGACCGGACTGAAAGGCCCAAATGAGAAGTTGATCTTAATTGAAATAAAAGGCTAAGAAGTAGAATCAACCAAGAACAAGGTCAAATTGACCAATTGATTCCTATGGAAGAAGTTACTGATAAACAAGTTCAAACCCCAACCTAACCCCAACAAACCACAGTAAACCATCCCAAACAAAAACAAGGACCCTCTGTAATCGACCTAACATTACTATACAATATTGCAGATGATTTACTAAATCAGTATGCCAATGCGACATATGTGCAGCTACTTCAAATACCAAAACAATGAAGTAATCTCTCACAAGTAATGTAAAGACCCCTTCTCCTGCAAGCAGAAGAAACAAATATTGCAGAAAGTCAAACTAACAGAAAATCTATGGCTGCTAAATGTTATGTAAAGGTGCAAAACAAACGATTTTAGTTATACTGAACTCTGAAGCTGCAATTAGTATTATCTCAAAAATATTGGTAAGAAAGTTGAACCTTAAAATTACAGAACCCTCCAACACCATAGTCACCATCATGAATTGTGCTAGAAAACATGCGCTGGGTAAAATACCTGATGTAAAACTGGCTATTGGAAGCATAATGATGCCTACTACTTTTCAGATAATTGAAAATTCTAAGGAAGTAATTCTTTTAGGGATTAATTAGTTTTAGAAAGTTCATGCCTACCTTCATTTTGGCAAAGGAAAATTGTTCTTGAGATACCTGGATAAAAGCTTGAAAGTGCCCATTTTTCAAGCAAAGAAAGTAGAGCCTCTGAAAACCTTTAGCGATAAGGATAATTTCTTTAATCACTATAAAAAGGAAGAAATTGTGAAAGTGAAAAGTTACTACACTGATGAAGCTATAACAGATGAAGAAGATAACTTATACACTAACTCCTGGGTAAATATATACAGTCCTGCCATCTACATAACTGCAGTTGAAGAGTTTCTGACTTATGAGAAAGTCAATAAACCTGAATTAACACTAGAAGAAGCTATTCAAGCATTAGTACAAACAGACATCTTAAGTAAAAAACAGAAAACTGAAGTCATACTTATCTTAAAAAATTACAGTGACCTATTCTCAACCAGATTAGATAAGCTGAGGTATGCTGCTGGAATACAACATGAAATAGATACTGAAGACACTAAGCCAATTAAGCAAGTCACTTATAGGATAGCCTCTGATGAACAAGAGTTCTTAAACCAAAAAATAAAAAATCTACTTGACAATGGTCTAATATATAAGGTCAAAAGTCTGGGCCTCTTCTGTCATAATAGTCCTAAAAAAGAATAGGAAACTAAAGTTATGTGTAGACTATCGTAAGTTAAATGCTGTTACAAAAAAAAGATGTATATCTGGTACCTAGAATTGATAACCTATTAGAGGCATTCGTTAATGCAAGCTGGTTCTCTAGTCTTGATTTGGCTAGTAGGCACTGGCAGATAGGAGTAAAACCAGAAGATCAGAATAAGATAGCATTCATTACTAAACAGGAGATTTATGTCTTCTGAGTAATGCTGTTCAGCTTGTGCAATGTTTTAGCAACCTTTCAATATACTATGAATAGTATTTTAGAAGAATTCGTAAGTCAATTTATTGCAGTCTATTTGGATAATATAATTATTTATTCAACAATTTATCAAGATTATTTAAGCCATATACAACAAGTCATCATGAAAATTAAAACTGCTAGGTTGAAGCCTAACTCAAAAAAGTGTAAAATGTTTAAAACTAATATTCGTTTTCTAGGCCATATAGTAGAAAAGAACAGAAGAAAGCCAGACCCAAAGAAAATTGTAAAAGTCAAAGAATTCTTCACCCCAACTAATCTGAGACAATTAAGGGGATTAATTAGGCTTGCCTCATACTATTGTTACTTCATACAAAAATTCATGACAATAGCTAAGTCCTTACACCAACTCTTAGAAAAGGGAGCCAAATATGAATAAAATGAGCCCCAAGAACAGGTATTTTAAGTGTTAAAGACATTTCTAACAACTGCTCTAGTTTTAAGATACCCAGATTTTTCAAAAATTTTCTACCTCCATACTGACGCTTCTGGGGTAGGGCTTAGTGCTGTTCTACACAAAAAGGTAAAGATAAAAGGGAATATGCAATTGCCTATATTAGCAAAAGCTTAACCAAGGCTAAGCGAAACTACACAACCACTGAATTAGAGTGTTATACTGTAGTTTGGGCTGTAGAACACTTTCATTATTACTTTGAATATAAACCTTTTGTGATTGTAACCAATTATGCTACATTAAAATAGTTACAATCTAACATACCAAAGGGGTGTAGGGCCCAATGGATTTTGTGACTCCAATCCTATCATTTTACTATATTTTATTAGGCAAGGCACAAATACAATAATGCTAACACACTTTCCAGAATGATTACAAAAGAAGAGAATAGGAAAGATACAAACTAGCAACACTACGATCCTGAAGAAACTCTAGTCAATGAAGCTGTAATAGAGGTTTATCATGTAATTGCTAAGTATTATCTCCTAGGAAATGCTTATAACTTTCAACTAGGCTATAGTACATGCTGGTAGAATACTAATATTGAAAAAGGAATGTTCTTTGACTCTAGAATTGACCCTGAAGATCTCGAAGGGTTGTCACCCATTAGAGATAATATGGATTGGGATTGTTAGAATAAAATAGATTATTATAACACTAAAAAAAAATCAAAAAAAAAACTTAGCTTAAATAGACCCGACAATAGAGTATGGCTGGACAGAATAGGATAGAGTGAGTTGTGGAGTTCTAACCAAAATGCCAAAGGTCCAAATAAACTAGCAATACAATAGCCAACAATTGGAATACAAAATTGAAATTGAAAAAGATGAACTTATTTCTAACTCAAGAAAAGAAATGTAAAATGATAAGTGACAATAAAGGCACACAGCATGAAGAGAATAAACAAGCCACACTTAAAGTAACGATCAGCATACTCAAACTCAACGTAAAACTTAATACAGTCCATGTTGTCAGTATTCTGTATTATTAATAAATAAATTAAGCAATTAGAACATGGATTAGCACCAATACACTATTTTGAAAAATTATGTACAATACAAACAATTTCTACTATACTACTCTAAAGACCAATATAAGTGGCTAGCAACACAAGGTCTTTTTTTGTTGTAAAAGAGGGTAGCCTATATAAAAAGGATTGTCAGCAAAGAAACACTTGTTAAAAGTCCTTCAAAAAAATGAAGTAGAACCTATAATGGCCTAAATCTATAACTATCCTATAGGAGCACATCTGGAAACAGAGATAGTGTTCAACAAAATTCGAATCTACTATTACTAGCCACAAATGTATGATGATATAAAATGATATATTAGATAATATGAATATTGTCAATAGCAAGAAAAATGAAAATCTAAAAAATTATTACATCCTGTCCCAGTAGGAGCCCTATTTCATAGAATAGGTATAGATATAGTCAGCCCTTTACCCAAAATGCCATGATTAAATCATTATATTGTTGTAGCTACTGATTATATGACAAAATGGTCTAAAGCTCACACAATACCTAAGAATAATGCAGGTGAAGTGGCTAAGTTTATCTACAAAAAATCATATGCCATCATGGATGCTCCACATATCTTTTGTCTGATAAAGGCTCTTATTTTAAAAATAATCTTGTTAATAATTTACTCGTATTCTTACAAATCAAGCACCAGTATTCGAGCCCATATCACTCTTAGACCAATGGGCTTATTGAAAGATTTAACAAATCCCTATGTACTTTAATTGCAAAGCTTGTTAAGAATGTTACTGATTGGAATTTATTGATCTTATTAGTATTATTCATCTTTAGAATAGCCAGGCATCATATTACTTAACAGATGCCATTTTTTCTTCTATATGAAAAGAGTGCCAAACTACCTATTCACCCAAGTGAGTTAAGTGACTTGCTGAATAGAACAATTATGCAGTGAATATATGAGATAAAAAATGATCTACCTCAAATCAGATCGCAAGCCCTTAACTGTATTAAAGCCCATCAACAGAGACAAAAGGAAGGTTATGATCAATGAGTGAAAGCCACATCTGACTTTAGCATTAGAGATAAAGTATTTGCCTATAATGCAAGAACAATGGGTACGTGAAGCCATAAGCTAGTCCTACAATGAAAGGAACCTTATTACATACATAACATTCTCAGAAATGGTGTCTATAAACTAAAAACAGTAGAAGGAAAAGTATTAGTACACCTATTAAATAAAAAATTGTTAAAACTTTATTATAACAGGAAAGATATAAATAAAGGTACAACAAACGAATCAAGCCCACTATTTTAAAACCAAAAATGCTTACAGACATCAACCTATTTATTAATGATCTATTAGCAATACAACTAATGATCATAGCCCCAATTCCCCTACCATATGTAGACTTAGAAAAGGTCGAAACTAAAATGGGGCTAACCTATTAATTAATGCTGTAGTCCACATTAACAGGAAACTATATTGGAGCTTTGACTTATGCATACTATCATAGTGCTCTAATTGAACATTTAACACCAGCTCAACAAACCCTACAAAAAGCAAAAATGACTAAACATTATTATACTGCCATTATTCATGTCTATAATATGTTTGAATTTCTTGGCATTGAACAGATTTGCTGTACTATCTATATAAATTTGTTCAAGATCGCTACTTTATCACACCATGACTATCAACAGCTAGTTCAAGCAGCATTAACAGCTAGCTTGGCTGCTTCCACAAATGTAAGTATCTTGCTAGATGATCACCTGGAGAGTAGACTTAGTGACCTTCTATAAGCAAAAGCAAAAAAAAAAAAAACAACTTCTTTTAAATTTAAATTTTTTTTTTCTTCTTTTTTTTTCTTCTCTGTCTTTTTTTCTCTTTTCTTATTCTATTATTATTATTTGCTGAAATTATTGGGGTTATATTTTTATAGAATTCGAAAACAAGGCCAGATAAATTGTGAAAAGGAAAATAGTTGATGATAAGCACTGAAATAGCTCAGATCAATGTAACCAGGATCGATGTAAATCTGCCAAATCTGCCAGATATAGCAGATTTAGCAGAAAGCATAGAAAAAGCAGACCTGGTATATAGGATAGATCAAGTAGATACGTTAGAAAAATTGGTAGTAAAGAAAATATATAAAAAGGTTCAACAGTTTGCTTACAATAAAGATAACTTTCCTTTTGAGTTTGTAACTACTAAATAATAATGCTAGTAGTTCCTTAAATACTTCTATTTGTTTATAGTATTCATTTTATCATATTGTCTTGTCTTCATGATTAGTAAAAAACCTGTCATCGATAGTTCACTAAAAGTAAAAAAGAAAGATCTTATTAGTAATCAACCCTCCTTTTATATAAAAATTGTTAAATTGATTAAGTTTGTGATTAACCCTATTGTTGAATAAACTTATATACATAATTACACAAAATCGTAGTCCCATGACACATGATCTTGAAATTCAAAACCTGAATGCAGTTTGAAACCTAGGCAGTTGAACAATAACAGAGACCAGTCTATAGTAATAGTAAAGACCTAATAATAGCAAACAGTATTAGTATTAATATAAAAGCCTCAGATTCAATTATTAGAAGAAGACTTACCAACGTTCACATAACTGCCATAGTACTCAGAGACATCCTAATCTCAAACCAAATCAATTCATGCCTCAATTGAAGCCTGCCAAGTAGGATGTAAAGAAAGAATTCTGTTTGAATTAGTGTAATCTGCAATTAAGTTTCCATTCAGCCATGACTAAGTTAGACTAGTTTTTAGCACTACAGAGGAATAATAATGTTCACAGTAGATGGACTACTTAAATTAGATAACCAAAAGTTGTACATGTAGCTAGTCATATACTCATTTTGTACAAGTTATATAATCATAATTAAAATACAATAAAGGCAATAGCCACTGATAACTACAGCTTTAGCAAAAGCAAAAAAAAAAAAATTATACTAATATTTATAACTTATATTATATTTGTTTTAAAATTAACATTTTATAAAAAACTTTACTAGAACTTTTATTAAAAATATTTGTAAACCTATATTTTGGCAATGTAGTTATTTGTAACTTAGTAAAGTGGTCAAGTTGTTGCATCTCAAATAACAAGGTCTAAGGTTCAATTCCTACTGGTGATAAATATTAAATATAAAATCTTGTATGTTTTAATTGATATGTTGATTTAATTAGAAATATTGGCTTATTGGCTATAATTAGTGGTAACATATCTGCAATGATCTGTATTGTGGCATTCATATTTGAAGCTCATAACTGCAAAGAGTTTCTAATTAGAAATATGAAAGAATACAAGCTAATATATATATGTATTTCTAAATATTATAAAATAGTTAGTATAAATACAAAATAAATTTATATTAGATTACAGTAGATCTGTGTTAAAAAATCTACAAGAACACTAATTAGGAAAACCACTTGAAAAGTCCTAAGTATGGTGTTCATATCTGAAAGCTCATAATTGCAAGGAGTTTTCAATTAGGAATATAGAGAAATACAAGCTAATATACATAAATGTACCCCTGAACATTGTAAAATAGTCAGTGTAAACACAAGATAAAACTATATAAAAGTTAGTATAAACATGCAAAATAAGAACTGCATAGGTTATCTGATATTATCACTATACAAACAATAAACAAAAATATACACAAACTGAGCATCTTCTACAAATACATAAATGCAGTTGCTGTCTTACTAAAAGATACAACCTATTATAATTAATAAGAAAAAATAATATATAGAAGCAGATAGTCAAGTCTTTATATATAAAAGGCCAAGATTATAACAATTAGACCCAATATACAGGACAGACTATAGTACCTTACACAGCTATAAGAGCTAAACATATAGTAATCAACTCTGTAGAAGACAACCTTAAAAGATCATTTTTAATATCTTTAAACCTCTATGATCTTTATATATGTTTTAACAAATTTCTTCTTTATTACAACTTATATTAACAAATATAACCACAATAACACTGTCTATATTATTACTTTTTTTGTTAGTAATATCTATCATGAAACCTCTATATATCTTTCAAATAACTCTCTTTTATCCAATCATATTGTCATTCATCTTTATCTTTTTCTTATCTTTTACAACTTTTCTCTCAGATCAAATTTCTCTAATTCTACTTCCATTCTATCTAACTTATTTTTTAACAATTATACTATAATACAAGTATCTACATCTATACAGCTTTATATAACTTTTATTTAAACATTTGTATATAATGTTAGAGGTTATAACACAGTAACTAAAAAAGTAGCTTGGCAAAATTATTGGCTTTACAATAATGTTTACATTTCTTGTATTACTGAAACCAAAATCACTAATAATACTAATCTTCAATTTTACAATAACAACCTATTTACTTACTTCTAGGCCAACTCAGAAAGCTTAACAGAAAATGCTGCTATTATGATCCAAAAACACCTACAATTACATGTACACAATTGCCAAACATATCCTAATGAAGCAATTACTTTAAATCTTTTTTTAAAAGCAAAATTAAACTTCAAATTATAGCTATCTATTTTTCTTCTACTAATATGCAAAAATGTAACAACATACAAAATACTGTTATTATATAGATCTAACAAGCTTTTCAACACAATCTTCATCTAATAATATATACAATAATATTTGTAGCTTATTATTTAAATTCAAGCTTATTAATTATTTACACTACTTCAATATATTTAATCTTGATGCACATGTTGATAACAAGCACTTTATATGATTAAATAATACTAGTTATAGCTGCATCAACTATATCTGGACTGATTCATTTAACATCTAATTCTTTTTTTTTTACAAACTTAATAATAGTGATATCTCAATACTTAGTAACTATTCTATTTTAATATCTATCTAAACTTTTACTAATGCATATAGCAAACTTTCATGTTATTATACTAGTATTAGTCATAGAATATTTAACTATAAAGCTATGCTAACTAATAAATAAACAGAATTTTCTGATCTTTTCTCTTACAATTTCAGTCTTTACAATATATCACTTAATAGCAATACTAATAAAAGCATTAAATTCATCTAATATAAGATTAAACATTTAATAATTAATACTGCAATACACTTTATTTTTAACAAAAAAACTTATAAATATAGCTACAACCATCAATATTTCTTGTACTTTACTTTACTTTACATATTACTTAAAGAGCTTAAACATTTACTAAAAATTGTCAAAAACACCTATAATAACCTCAACATGAATATAATAAACTTTAGATTAAGATTATTAATGACAGATTCTATTGTGACCTTTAAACTCTTAATTCAGATGACCACTTTCAAATTTATATATAGATCCAACATGCACAAGATATCTGAAAACAACTATATTATGTTTATTATACAAAAAACTCATTATTACTTTGTTAACAAATTCAACAAGTAACTGAAAAAAGATGTGAAACACTTTCAACATACTCTAAACAAGACATTAACAGTATTTTTAATTAATATAAAGCTTCTATTCACTTTTTTAATATTAAACTTTCTAACAACTTATTACAGATCTCAAACTTATAAAACAACATATTGTTGTATTCAGATAATTGTAACTCTGTCACTTTACAATTCTAAATATCATGTAATATATAATAGATAATCTTTACAAAAGAGAATATTAGATTTGGCTAACAGGTGATTAAGGCTTTTAGTTATTTTAGGTTAATAAATACAAATAGATTAAGTTATGTGAACAAAAACTTGCACAAATAATGAAGTTTATAAGAGTTTATAGAGTTTATACTGAAATAGTATTAGTATTTTATTATAGATATTATAATGTATTGGAACTTGTATTTTAATAAAGCCAACAAAGCATAATGCTTCTAAAGTCCATTTTAGTCTTTATTTATATTAATGAATTCATTACTTACAAATGTAACTTCACATTTATTATTATTTTAAGACTATCTAATTTTATTTACAATTACTTATTTAATTTTTTAGTACTATTTTATTTCTTTAAGAATTTTAATTTTTTCTTACATTCTTCTATACTACTCCTTTGCATATATAATACTGTTTTTGATTACAAATATAACTTAATGCATTTTGTGTATTTTTTATATAATTGATCATGATATCTAATATTACAATATACA
The DNA here is from genome assembly GCA_910591915.1 of Cetraspora pellucida. Classification (NCBI taxonomy): domain Eukaryota; kingdom Fungi; phylum Glomeromycota; class Glomeromycetes; order Diversisporales; family Gigasporaceae; genus Cetraspora; species Cetraspora pellucida. The sequence goes on from CAJVQA010001905.1 coordinate 18,373, forward strand.
ATCTTACTTTTATGACTGAACTGCATATCAACCAATTGGCCAAGCAATGTTTGACAGCTTCTGGCATATATATTATCAACTACAACTACACATCAATACACAACGATACAGCTCTCTTAACTCTTCTTTTACAGAAAAAGAAGTTCTTAAAATCTTGTCAAAACTTTCTAATAAAAAAGCCTGTGAACCTACAAACATCAGCTATAAAATGCTTAAACATTTAGGTACTACTTGTATTAAAGCTATTATAGTTTTATTTAATTATTGCTTTAACTTAGATCAAATTCTCAATAATGGAAATATAGTAGAATTTTTCTGATTCCAAAACATAATACATTTAATAGTAATTTAAGTCTCACTCATCCTATTAGTCTTATCAAACATATTCAAAAAGTTTATACAAAAATTATTACTATTAGAATCATTACTGTGTTTTTTCAATATTCAATACTTTCATCATACAATTATGTAGCTTTATCTATCAATAGCATATTTATATCAATTTATATACTTAATAATCTTATTGAAGATGCATTATGCAACAACAAACCAATCTGGCTTTTATTTCATGATATAAGTAAAGCATATAACTTAGTTAACTTTACTCTTCTTTAAAAATCTTTACAATGTCTTGCCTTTTCTCATTCTATAATAAATGCTATTACTAATATTCTTCATAATTAACAAAATCAAATTTTGAACTTACTCTATTATATTTTATATACAATAGTATTAATTAGAATGAAACTATTACTTTTCTTTTATAAAAAATCTACTATGACTTACTTATCTTATATATTTATAACAACTTTAAAGATTATACTACATAAGTTTCTTGGCTAACTAACTTAAAACATCAAATACACAATAAGCTTAGCCTATACTGCTTAGTTTTTGTCTATATAAATAATACTCTTTGGATCATATTCTTATAATAAAAACTATCACAATTCTTTTCTACAGCTGAATCATTTTTTAATATAGCTAATATACAAATCAACTTCTTTAAATCTGTACTTACAACTAATAACAAACAAACTAACTATATCTTTATCATATACAACAACTATCTTTTCAACTTTCATCTACTAAATAAACTGTTTAAATTTCTTGAATGCTGGTTTATACTTAATAACAAATAAGCTAAATAAACCAAACTTATCACTACAGAATCATCACATCTTGTTAAAATTACAAGTACCAAACAAATTACTGATACTTATGCATATTATATTATCAATACTGTCATTATTCTTACAATTGAATACTGTCTTTATAATATTATCTTTAATCAATATACATATAACAAAATCTTTACAAGTTATATAGAACTTATTAAAAACAAAACCAAACTCAGTTGCACAATTACTATTAACACATTACTTCATCTCAGCTATATAATATTCATAATATATAGAATATTCAACTACAATATCATATTACAAACCTTACCAAGAGACTTAATTTTTCTAATCTATTAGGAATAAGTACTTGCATTAAGCTTCAGCAACTTCAGTACAATCTGTAGTCATCTACTAATATTCTAATACATGACAATTCTATCATTAATAGCCTAACAAGTATACTATTAACTTTAAAATTATTCAACTTTTTAAATATCTCAGTATTATATTTGCATTTAACCCATTATACAATATTTTATATACTGTTTAAGAAGAATTCATTTCACTTGAATTACTACTTTCATCACATCTAAAATATCTAACTTTTAAAAACACTTAAATATCATTGTATTCTTTACTTATATTAACTAATTATATTTGCAACTCATGTCTTTTAAATTAGAAACACATATCTATACATATAAATAAACTTTCTAAAGGCAAACAACCACTTTGGTTTAATTATTTAGAAGATCAAACTACAAGCTATTTATACAATTATATTTTCTATTAACATTTATATTTATCTAATACAAACTATTATAGTTATTCAACTAGACACTTTCTTAACAAAAAAATCATAGCTTATTACAGTATTTAATAATCAACTTATTATTGGCAAAGCTAGAAAACAACTCTTTTCTTCAAAAACTATTCTTATTACTTACTAACAATGCTATATAGAACAATAATTTATTTATCTATATTCACTTTTATCTATTTAATCACAAGCATGCCCAGGTTGCTCTCTTAACTCTTATACAATTGCCAATAAATATATAATTAATATTTCTACTAATCTCTCTTTTAGATTTTTTGATCAAGTTAATACATACAACAAAACTCTCAACTTCAATGCCAATCATCATGATCTTATATATTTTATTGCAATTTGACATTTTATTCAAATTTCTAAACCCCTAATATCAACATTACAAAATACTTAATTCTAACTATATTTAAATCCAGTACTTTAACAGACAATTTTTAACAAATTGCTAACTACAATGCACAATTATCAGAACTTCATTTTTATACTGATGGCTCTGTCATTAATCTGAATACCTTATAATGCCCTATGGGCATCAGATAGATCCAAATTTTAAACAATAATATACTGCATACCTTTTAAGCCCAAACAAGATACTGGCCTTGCTTATTTAAAGCTAAGCTCATTGCTATTTTATTAGCTCTTATTACTGTTTCTAGAAACTATACTATACACATATATACTGACTTACAGTCTATAAGCTCTAAATATTACAGTCTTTCAACTTAACTTATACTTTATCTTTTACACATACATTATATTTTTTATTATAAATTACACTTATTAACTTTGTTAAATTATACAATATTCATATTATTTTTCACAAAGTTACTATTTACTAGAATGATCAGTACAACAATTTTGCTAACCAACTTGTATGCAGTCATTACAATTTGTTATATCTTACCTTTATGTCTTATAATATTTACAATTCTGCATACACTTTAAATCTTAAAAACTTTCTCTTAAAATTATTTATTTGTTGCAGTATCTATACAATATGTTATGCACATATTTATGCATTATAAATTACATAAAACTGCTTTTAAAAATGCACAAAATCCTTAACCAAGTTAATTAGCAAGCTATTTAATTATATATTAACAATAATCAAAAAATCTCAAACTTCTTATACAGCTTTCAGTTCTCTATTCTCAATTTTTTTAGAATTAAAATTTACTAGATAATCTTTCTACTTCATACATTTTATACAAACAATACTACTTATACTCATCTATCTGTTATTAATGTTATCAAATCAGCTCTTACTTTTACTAAACAACCTGCTTATCTAATCAATTGCTATACAGCCTTATAGACATTTCATTACAACATATTTTAAATACTAAAATATTTGACTCTATTTCAAATAGTATAACCAATTTATATAACCAAATCAAGCTGTTAAGTAGTATAACTATTCACAGTATATCAGATTTATCCTCAATATTTTCAACTCTAACAGATCTAATACCAAATGAAATTATCAATATTATTACATGTTTGTTATCTAAAAAAATAACTATAATACTTGTTATCAAGTTTTTATTTCATCTTAACTAACAAATTCATTATAAAATTTGGATTCCATATTGTATCTCAAGATCTACAATCCAAACTCTTAAATATAACACTCTCTCAAATGTTGTTTTACCTTTATTATATTTTTTTCTACCCAATTCTATTAGTTTAAAAATAAACTCCTGGTATATCCAATAGATTAAATATCAAACTAATTCTTTATACATAATTACTAACACTCATTTTGGTTGGTTTAGATTACAAATAAATTAGTCTAAGCTTCTATTCTTTCTATAATATTTTAAAAGCAGAATTGTATTTTATATAAAATTTTAATTAAGTATTCAATATAGATAGAGGCATAACCTTACTATTAATATTAAAAAAAATAAAAACAATGTAGTTATTTCAAAATTGTAACTAAAAATAGAACCAACTTATTTCAAAAATAGATTTGAAATCTATCTAGCTATACATTAATTATAATTAAAAACCTATATATAATATAATCAACTTTAAACTTAACTATCTCAAATTCTTTAAAATCAAAAACCTCTAAATAAACTTCACATACATTTTCTTTATTATAAATATACTTATATATATTTTATAATACAAATTACTTTTATTGCAACTTATCTGATACTTTAATATACTGGTAAATACTTCAATTCTATTTTACTTTTTATTATTATATAAAATACTATTTTTTAACATATTAGTTAAAATAACTTGAATCTTTTTAAATCTTAACAATAAGAACTTATTTAGAAATTCAAAACTATAAAACTTTTTAGCACATACTATTCAATAAAAACTTATTCTATTTTGATATTATAATTAAATAACTTATACTCAAATCTTTAATTCAAATTATTCAAAATCTTAATATTTCTTATAAATTAACATTACAAACTATTATTAAAATATTTTTTAAAATTAATGAGCTATATTATAAATTATTTTGAAAACTATATTGTATAAATTTTTCAAATTAGAAAAAACAATAAGGTTTTAAATTCTCTTTCTCTAAACATTAAACTCAATCTAATTATAATAGATGAACTAAATATAATTAACAAATATATACATATTTATGTTTATATAGATTACCTGATTAAGCATATCTAAACTTTAATACATGTTTATCTATTGGTTATATTATTAGAAAAATTAAATATATAAATTATTCTTTAAATCAAATATAACATTTTTTTAATCATATTTTAATTATTTAAATTTAGATAAGTTTTAATTATTTTAGTAGATTTAGGTTACAAATAAATATGTCTGAGTTTTTATTCTTGAATGTAATTTTCTTTTATATTTGTATTTAAGTTAGTTATATGATGTTATAGGTAAAATCTAATCCTAGAACTATGAGAAAAAAATATGTAATAATCTATGCAATGCATTATAAAAAGCTGTTATATTTAATGCTTGTAATTCAAGATAAGTCAAGATCTTTTAGTGATGGTGCTAATCTTATTAAAGACAAACTATCTGCCCAATTTAAAAAATATCTGTCAAGGTAATATTATTTTAACAGGTAAAGTCTGTAGTTATGTTAATGCATTATCATATATTGAATTGTATACTATTATAAAATAATTAAAAAATTCCAAAGTAATAATGAAAGAATTAAAAGAAAAAAGAAATAATAGTAGTAAAAAAAAGAAAAACAGTTTATAATAATAAGAAAAAGAATGTCAAAGCCATGTTTGAAGTTTTCTTCTTTTTTCTTAAAAATTCTTTATAAAAATAGATTGAATTTCTCCTCTTATCTGTTTTTTTTTTTTTTTTAAATATTAATGGTGAGGCCATGCCTTTAACTTTATTGAAATTCAATTGAAGTTTTTACAAA
>CAJVQA010001906.1:0-23708 GCA_910591915.1 Cetraspora pellucida
TTTTTTTGGCTCTGATTTATTTTTTTAAAATGTTAAAATATCTAAATAAAATTTGGTATAATAATATTTGAAAATAAGTATTGTTTTTTTTGCAGTATTTATTTTTAAATTATAAGAAAAAAAAAGTAGGTTGCTTATAAACCAAAAATGTGTAATTTTAAAAAAAAATTTTAATAAAATTTTTTTTAGTTTATCTATGATAAACTTTTTAAATATTAATTTTAAACCTATAGTTTTTAATACAACTTTTTTTAGTTTATATTAAAAATTCTATTTTTAATTATTATAAATTTAATGATTTATATATAAAAATTAATACTTATCTTAAGAGCAAAAATTTTTTTTAGCTTTGAAAACATATAAAATTTTAGAAAACCTAACAAATATTTTAATAATAAACCTTTATGTTATACAATCTTTAAACTTTAATTAATTAAGTTTTTTAATAAAGTTAAAAAAGTTTCTTATAAAGCAGAATTTTAAGAATATTTTTTACTTAGAAAGTATATTGCTAAAATTAATTGTTAAAATTTTATTATAAAAATTAATTTTTAAAAAAAGATGCAGACAAATTTGTATGCAAAATAATTTAAAAGATAACTTAATAATATTAAATAACAAATTAATTTACACTAAACAATTATTATTTTTTTTTTTCAGTGTTAAGGTGACCTCTTTGGTTTTTCAACTTTATTAATATATTTTTAGGAATGTAGTTCCATAAGGAGCTATTACAGGAAGAGCATACAATTGGCCATTCATGTAACTTTCTATATTACCTATTTAAGGAGTCTGCCTAATGTTCTCTACCAATTGCCGTACCTAACACCTCTGCTTGGATGTTTCATTTAAACCCTCTGAACCTGTTCCATGTTACTTTACCAAGTCAAGCCTAGATCTTTTGTCTCAATCTTAGGACAGTTATTTTCAAGGTAAACCTTTCAGAGCCTGCTGTTTACCTATTTTTGCAGCTGACCCAGATATCACTATGACAAAACCAACACTTGCAGTCAGGGCTAACCGTTAAACTGCTATGCCCTTGTAGAGTTCACATAGACCCCAGTACCTACTTCACAGCATATCCTTAGTATTTTAGTATACCCCTGCTTCTTTTACCAAACTTCCAATCTAGATAGCTCATGTAGGACTATGACCAGTCAATCAGTATATCAGGTTGGCCCGATATCTTTTTTCTTCAGTCCGTTCTGGTGGCCTAGTTGGTGATACCTCCGAGACTCCCAACCTAGAGGTTCTTGCCTGTTCAGCTACTTTGGCATTGGTATCTGTTTCTTAGATCTAGCCTTTACAGTAGTACCGTTGAAGATCCATGTTACCTCTCTACTCAGATCTTCCCAAATGGGCTTCTTGTTCTTCCAATTTTTACAGATTTACATGGCCACAAGGACTTATCTTGAGTTTGCACCGCCCGATTTGTCAGTTTGCATTCCTCTGTGTAACAAGTTACACAGATGCCCCATGACCTGCCAGTCATGCTGGTGTGACCATAATTACAGGTATCTTAACCCAATCGTTAGGAACAGTTGCCGTAATACCAGATTACATAGGTGATTATTCAAATTTTCGCTGTTGATGGGATTTGAACACCCAACCTACCACTTGGGGGGTTGACAATCTGACCACTTCACTAGGTCACCACACCCCTTATATGATTAAATTTTTTTATTATTAAATATTAATTTATTATAAATAAATTTTTATTAGTACAAAAATTGCTTTATTAAAAAATATTAAAAAGAAGAAATTGATAACAAGTTATAGAAACTGCTTTTAAATTAATAAGAAAAAACAATAAAAAGATAAAACCAAAATTTGATACAAAATTAATTTTTTATATCAAATTGTATATTGAACAAAATATCTTTTAAGAAAATTATTAAAAAAATCAAAACTGTATTCAAAAACAAAAAACATTTAAAGAAGATAATTAGAATAACATTATATAAGAAGTAATTAAATAGAATAATTATTTATTAAATTTAACTAATGATAATAAAAGCTTTTTACTAACAGTTAAATTTGAATAATTTATTAAAGAAATTAAAACTAGTGATTATATTATATTTACAAAATATAAAAAATTTAGAGAATATTTTGTCAAACAAAATTTTATTTTTTTAAAATATTAATAATAAGGCCATGTCTTTAACTTTATTAAAATTTAATTGAAGTTTTTACAAAAAAAAGCTTGCTTTTAAATTACATATAAAGAATAAGACTTAGATATATAATCTGTGACCTAAACCTACAAAAGTGGCTAAGGCTCATCTAGATTTAGGTATTAGTAATAATATAGAAGAGAAGAGTATGATATTTAATCTATTGAATAATCCAAAAATCAATTTTGATAATAATTTGTAGTACTAGATAGAAGATAGACTGAAAAAAGTACTATGGGTTAATTTGTAGTAAGTGTGTTTTGAGACTGTGCAGAATGTGAAATACAATATAGAATCCATATTTGGTTGTATATTTGTTAGTTTAAATGAAGAAAAAATTTAATAAAAAGAAAAGTAACTGTATGATAAGAAATAGAAGTAATATAAATAGTAGAAATAAGGTTAATAGGAACTAAACCAGATAGGGTAGAAATAAGAGATGGCATATATGAAGAGTTATGCAATTTAAAGCTATTAAGTATAAGAATTTCTTAATGTAAATTAGAAACAAGGTTGGAGGACATGTTAAGAGCAATAGTATTTAAAATGCAATTAAAAGAATTAAAGATTAAGTAATAAATTGTTTGGATAGAAGGACAAAGAGTTCAGTGTAATAAAAATCTAGTTTAATTGCATTGGTGACAGACAAAAAAGTAAGAGGAGTTATGTTTGTAAAAAGTGTAAAGAACAGATAGTTTATCCAAGAGAATTTTAATATGAAAGGTTTTTAGAATAGAGAAATGAAAACTATAGGCAAAGTTAGAAACCTTTTGATTATTATTAATGTAAAGCCAAGTGGCTTCCCAGTTGATATTAGAAACAATGATGTTAGAATGTCCAAAGTGTTATGATGTAAGCTTGACAGATAGTACAAATAGAGCATTGAATAGAAATCTCAATAGAAAATTGGTCAATAAATAGAGAATAGGCAGAATTGTAAGGGTTGTTAGTTAAGAATATTAAAAAAGTTAGTATTTGGTAACTATAAGCAAGTTGGTCAGTAAGGTTATTAAATAGATCATCTTGGTATGCAGTAACTTTGTAAAAAGTAAGCTAAATGTTGTATAAATTAATAAAATTGATAAGAATTTATCAAATAAAAAAGTATGAAGTATTAGTATAAGAGAGTTTGATGCTGATAAGCAGATATTATGATATTTGAAGATAACAGATTGTGAGTCTGTAAAGATATGAACAGAACAGTTTCTAGGAGCAGTTATAATTGCTAAGAGAATAGCAAAGATTTTAGTTTTGAAAAAGCATAGCCAAAGTTTAACTTGTGTCTAAGATGAGTGAATAGTTGCAGAATTATTAACTTGAACCCAATCTATACCTATAGAGCATTGAGAGATACCAAGCTTGATAACAGAACCATCAGTATAAAATAAAATAGTGGTTAGGTTATAATTGAAATTAGCAATATACTGTAAGCTATTAGTAAATTGGTTAGACTAAAAGATGCAAAATAATTGTTGTAAGTTGATTATTAGTGAAGAAGGTGGTGGAATATGTAAAGAATATTGAATAGCTACAGAGTATGCAATATCAAAAAAGTTGATATATAAATTAAGAGTTTTGTTAATATTAATATGGCAGAGTAGTTTTGTAACCAGATTTGTAAGAATAAAGATAATGTATTTGTTGGCAATTGTATTGGAATTAAGATGGCATTTAGAACATAATGTAGTAGTAAAGAGGAAAATAGGATATAGGTTTGAAAACTAGAACTAATATAAGCAGTGCCAATAAGTAATAAGAAAAAGGTCTGTAGGGATATTATGCCTTCTGACCTTGCCAATAATTATTTGGTCATTAAGACTAGTAAGTAACCAGGGTTTGGTATTGGAGATAAAGTAATCAGTAGTATAGAAAAGTAGTTTGTTTAAGGTAGATTAAAGTAATTATATAAAGTATATTGATAAAAATGGCTTGTTGTAATATTCTCAAAAATAGTAAACCATTAAGATACAACACCTTTAGGAAGCTTGTTTAATCTAGAAGAAATATGTTTTTAGTGTAATAAGTATAAATTATCATATATAGTAAGTTTGTTAAGGAAGAATAATTTGTAATATTTAAGTTACTTTTTGAAAATATAATATTTGAGATAAGAGGAAAGAAAATATTTAAAAAAAATAGTTCTGTTATTTAGAGAAATAAATGTTATAAGTTGGGTTAATAGAAAATGTTCAGCCAATATGCTTGATAAGCTGAATAATTTTAAAGTTGTAGTTAAATAATTGGGATCATCAATAATAGAATTAGAATATAAGAAGATATTAGTAAAAGATCAGAGGTTGTTTTGTAATTATTGAATTCAAATGTAAATTAATGTGCCTAATAGGTTAGAATTATTAAGTTATTTAAGAAGGTTAGGAATATGGTGTTGTAGTTGAATGTCTCAGATATGTTTGATATTGTAAATTTGAGGATATAGAAGAGTACTAAAGGGTATTATATGACAAAGTTTAGCTTTAAGTTTAACAAAGCTGATATGCTAGGTAAAGATTTTATTGCAGATAGGCTGACTAACTACAATGTTTTGAAGACAATATTCAAGAGTAGAAATAATTACTATATTAATAATATAATGGGCATATAAGTTAGTAATATGTTTGGTTTTAGCAATTTGAATGAGTTGAAAGAATTTAGCAATAAGCAATTTTGTTTGTTTAGAATGCCTATTGTCCAAGATGAACCAGCAACCTAAAAATTTAAAGAGTTGTTTAGAAGAATGTAGTAAAAGAAGATAATTATTATAGGAGATAGGAATGTAATAAGTGAAGAATTATTAGTAACCAGAATAGATTTTGAGGAGTTAACTTGAATGTTAGCCATAGAATAAAATAATTCAGCTATGAATAGTATATTAAAAAGCTTAGTTTGTGATAAAGCAACTCAAAGAGTGTTATCTATATATACCAAAACAGAGCATTGTTTTTGTAATGAGTTAAATGTTTGGAGTTTGAAATTAGTAGCTCAGAAGGATTATAAAATATAGCCAGGTACTTGCACATATATATATGAGATAAGTGGATTATAATATATGCATCATAATAAAGAAGTAATAGCTTCAATTTGGTTAATACTATTGTAAACAGAGTATAAGGAAGTAAGGCCAAGATTAGTAATAACTTGATTGTGATGATCAGTTAAAAGATTAGAAAGAATATTAATAATAGATGAGAGAAGTGTCAAATGAGAAATGAATATTTAAAAAGAGTAAAGTTAACAAAGTCATATGCTTTACTCATATTTTGTAAAAGTAGCCAAATATCCTTATAATTGCAAGTAGCATCTTTAATAAGATTATTAAGGATGTAAATAGAGATTAAAGTGCTATTTTTAGGAGTACAATATAATTAAAAGGTGAGAGAATAGGATTAGAAAAAAATATAATGCTTAGTCTGTTTGTAAGAATTTTGGTATATAGCTTGCAAATATGTTCAACAAGACTAATAGTTCAAGTAAGATTAAGATCATCATTAAAGGAGTTATGTTTAGAGATAGGATAAATTCTCCTATGTTTCTATTGCTTAGGAATTCTATTTTTAAGAAGCCAATAATTAAAGAAACTAGTAATAACAGAAGTGCATTCAGAGCTGATGTGTTTGAGCATTTTATAACTAATGCCTGTAGGACTATAGGCTTTGTTGTTAGGAAGCTAAGAGAAGTTCTTCATTTGTAATAGAAGAGTTCAGTGATTGGTACCAGGTTGGGTTAATATGAGAGAGTAAAAGATAGTGTTGTTTCCAAAAATTATCAAAAAGAGTTTCATTAATAGGTCTAAATGCAGTCTAGTTATAAAAATATGATTGAACATGCTGTTTAATGAGTAGTAAATCAGTTATAAGCTCATTAGACAATTTCATATTAGAGAAATGAACAGGTTGATAGTAGCAGTTAAGGATGCTATTGATAGCTTGTATTGAGTATAATGTAAGAGTAACACATCTTTTGTCAGTAGCTTTATTGATTTGTTTGTCAAAGTAGGAGAGAGTTTTCAAGATGATGAACATGAAAAAGTTGTTTTTAGATAGAGTAAGCATGTTGAAGTTATAGTTAAGTACAAGATAAGTTGGTGGAATTAAGTAGTTGAAGGTTAAATTGTAACTGTTTGTTAATTTGAAAGATATTTTAATTAATGTTAGAGATATTAGAATGTTGTATAAGTTTTTTAATAAGTTTAATAATATGATCAAGTTTTTTAAAAGACAAATATAATAGCATACTGTGAGATGAGTATTAGTGATTGTAGCTACATTTACGAGAAACTTTACTAGAGATAGTGTGAGTAGCAGAGTAAATAATAAAGCATTGAATTTTGTGCCAACTTGTTTCAATACTTTTATTAGTTTTACTATTAATAAGAGTTTTGTACAGTAAAAATTGTTAGGATAAGATGTCTGTAAAGGATTTTCAGTTCTTTGCAGACATAACCTTGTAGTTGAAGATGTGGTAACTAATATCAGTATATTTATATAAGGATTTGCTGTAGGCATATGGGAATGTTCATGTAGAGGTAAGAATTAAATAGTTACTAGAAGTTGAGGTTTGGCTGTTATCAAGACTGTAAGAAAAAAGAAATTGTATGTTGAATTGGTTAGTCCAAATATAGTCAATATGACTACTACTAGTATTGTTAGATCAAGTAAAGTGTTTGTTGTTAAAGTGAGCTCCAATATTATACATATTGGTGTTGTTAAGAAAATTAATAAGTTTATATTTAGAAGAAGAACTGTAAATATTGTCTTGTGTATTAAAATTACCAAGAATAATAAAGTAAATGTGTAGTTAAGAAGCTTGTTGGATCCAATTAATAACAATATTTTGAGTTTGGTTATGAGTAGTAATGTTAGTTAATGACAGATAAACTAAGATGATATAGAACTTGATATTACTTCAAAAGAAAATATCAAGTGCTATAGCACTTCTAAAATAGATATGAATACTATAAATGTAAGGTTTAAGATTATTGCAAATCATAATAGCAGTGTCTTTAATAGAAGTAGAAGAGTTAGATCAATAGTAGATAAAGAAGTTATTATTATAAAAGAAGAGATTAGTTTTGTCAGAGATTTTAGTTTCTGTAATGCTTACAATAGATATGTTATGATTGAGACAATAATTTTGTTATACTTCTCTTTTAATAGATTCATTGAAGCCTCTAACATTGTGTATAACAATAGTTAAATTGAGATGATGTGGAGTTGGATTAGATGAAGGTAAGAAAGAATTACAATTAGAAGTTAAAGAATGGTTGTCAAAAAATAAATCAGATAAGATAGAAGTAGAATTTAAGAAGTTAGTTCTAAGAAAAAGATTATAGAATATAGGAAGAAGATATAAAGCAATAACAATATGATCTAGTAAAAGAGTGTTATTAAAAAGATATATGTAGGTTTTATTATAAGATGAATTAATAAAGAGGTGTAGCGACCTAGTGAAGTGGATAGGTTGTCAACCCTCAAGTGGCAGGTCTAAGATTCAATTTCCACGAACAACGAATTTTGGAAATTATACCTGTGTTACAGTAATTGTCTCTTGCTGATTAGTTGGATTTTGGGCATCTGTAATCTTAGGTATACCAAGTTGGGTCCTACCTAACTTTGAAAGCTCAGGGCATCTATGCGAAGTGTAATGTTACACAGTACATGTACATAGAGGAATGTAAAACCAGTGCCGTATAAGGCTTCGGGCAAACTCATAATAAGATCACCAGACATAGAAGGCTAAGAAACCAAAGAGACAGAAACTTACTTGGAAATCCTGAGTAAAGAGGTAGCACAAACTTTCAATAGTACTATTGAACTGATGGAAGCCCATAAAACACCTTCATAGGAACTAATTAGGTAAACCAAATGACAAAGATGTGTAGAGGAGCACATGACCAACCAGGCTGCCAGAATCACTGAAGAAAAAGAATACATAAGTATACCATACTGGGCTATCTGGATTGGAAGTCTGATGAATTGGTTAGTTTCAAGTTGTGGCTAGTAGGAGATGATGAAGAAGAAGTCAAAAAGATGGGTACCAGGATTTGGGTGAACTTTACAAGGGTAATAGCGATTTAAAGGGTAACCCTGACTGCAAGTATTGGCCCCAGCCATAGTGTCAAACCAGGTTAGCAGTAAAAGGGAATATGGCTCACTCTGGTAGGTTTATCTCGAGGATAAAAATAGTCTAAGGATTATAGTCCTATGGTCAATAGTGAATAGATCTGAGTCTGTGACCTGGTGAAATTAATACTAGGATTAGATCAGAAGGTTTAAATGAAACACCTAAGCAGGGGTGTTAGGTACACAACTGGTGAAAAACCCTTAGGCAGACTTCTTAAATAGGTAATATAGAAAAGTTACATGTGTAGCCAGTTGTACACTTGTCTAATAGTTCATTATAGATATGTCTATATAAACATGTATCTGATATAAGTATTAATAAAAAGCTCAGACCAAAAAGGTCACCTTAAAACCAAAAAAAAAAAAAGATTAAATACTATATATCAATTAATTTCTGTAAAAAAAATTTCTTGATGTTACTAATTACTATTATTTAAAATAGATTAAAAGGTTGTTATAATACTTACTACAATTATAATATTTTATTGTTATAATATTTAGAATGATGATAACATTAATTATAGTAAAGGATTTCTTGAAGATCAACTCAACTAACTGAGATGATCCTATCTTATTTAATAAATAAAGTACAACTAGTTAATATTATTAAGATATAAGAATTAATTGGGCTTACAAAGGCATATAAACATTATTTTGTTTTACTGATTAATGAAGGCTACTTATGTACTTGTTTGACAGTTATTAATTATAATATTGTGTGTTCATATTTTTTTCATATAATAATAAATTCAAAAACTGCAAAATTCAATATTAATCTAATTTCAAAGCAATGATATATAGAAACTTTTTAGAATAATATTTATTTAAACTTGCAAGATAAATTAGTAAAAGTAATTACACAATTTCAGCAAATTGATAATAATGACTGTATTATAAATAATTTTTATATTTTTAATTAAATTAAAGCATTATATGTATTTACTGCTAAAATACAATGATATGTTCAAAAAAAAACTAAATATTTACATAGCTTCAAAAAAGTTAAAAAGGCACTTAATATGGCTTTTAATTTGAAGTATGAAGATGAATTCATTAATATAATCAATAGATTTATTTGATCATAAGAAAAGCAGTATCAAAAATACAAATAAAAAAAATATGCAAATGCAAATATCAAATCTTATAGTTATTAAGTTTCATGAACATCTATCAAACAAATAAATCAAAGCATTATCAAAAAGCAATATACAACATAATAGAACTACCAATAGTGCACTTAATTTACCTAATTATAATTTATGCATATGATTAACTAAATAATCAAATAATGCATCGGTATTAAAAGTTTTCTTAGAACTTATAAATATTAAAGAGTTGTATAAGATAAATAAAGATCTTTCAACTAAAATTTTCAATAATACAAACAAATAATAATAAAAGCAAATGCAAATATATTTGTCAAGCTTGTAGTAAATCTGAGCACAATTCTAGAAGCTGTAATAAGTACTAATTAGCTTGCCTTTTGTTTATTATTTATATGAATTAATCTATATGTCTTGCATTATAACTTGCTTTTGTTTATTATTTATAAAAATTAACTTATATACTTTGATTATTTAATGCTTTTTATTTGTTATTGTTTTTAATGAATTATACTATTATATTGTTTTGATTATATCTTATGCTAAATTTCTTTGTATATAAGTGTCATTAAAAAAAAGCCAGAAATCAGACTTTTAATTATCTTTGGTGCCAACCACTGTTTCTAGCAAATTAAATAAATAGTATTTGGCACTAATAATAATTAAAAACCTAATTTCTGGCTTTCTCTTAGCAGAACTTATATAAGGTTCATAAAAAGGCATTTGTTTGATTAACTAATTCAAATATATTATCTGGATAACTAATTTATATAGTTCAAAGTATTTCTAAAGATATAACAATTCAATATTTCATAACTATAGATACTAAGTTTGATAATAGTTTATTTTGATATTAATAGTCACTGTATAAAATAATTTCAAATAATTCAAAGTTAAATATTTTATTTGAAAAACAAGCACTATAAATACAGAAATACAAGTTGGTTGGTTAATAGTTATGTTTAAATTAATATATATAAATAAGCCAATTAGATAAATATTTTCTATGAATCTACAGATAATGTTGCATATGTAGTTTAGTAAAAAATACAAAGAAGTTATGTATAATTTAAAACAAAACAAGTATATAATATATATACAAATATGATAACCTATTAGTAAGTTATGCTAGTTAAAGTTAGAATTAGAAAAATACTTTCTGTTAGTATGTAGTTAAGGTTAGAGTTAGAATATACTTGTGTTAGCATATAGTTACAGTTAGAGTTAGAATTATATATTATGTTAGTATATTAGAGTTATAGGTTTATATAAATAATTTAAGTATTAGTTTATAGAGTCTAATCAGCTATAATATGTCTAAATATAAGAAACATGTTATTAATTTATTAATTTGACTATACTACTTTATATATAGTACTTATTTATGAAGTATTTGTTTTATATAAAAGTTACACAAATATGTATATAAATTTATATAATTATTTATTAATTTTGTATAATCTTTTTTGTGCATTTTTATATATCACATAACTTGGTGATTATTATCATTGATTATAGTTAACAAAATTTTTGAATAAATATTTAAAAAAGTTGCAAGACAAATTTTTTAATAAATCAGTAGCTATTATAATTGATAAAACTATAAACATTTGTATATATAATATTGTTAATATTTTAATTTGTTATTACAATTAGAGTTAATATCTGCATTCAGATTTACTTGTTAAATATAATTTAATGATTAAATCCAGATTAATAATTAAATCTGAATATAATTATTAAATCTGAATTAACAATTAAATCTGAATTTAACTAGTTAACAAGTTATGTGATTAGTTAACAGAATGTGCCTTGTTAATAGTTTTATTCTTAAGAAGAAAAAGAAATAAATATTAAGCATAAAACAGTAATTTTAGAATATCTATTTCTATAAGTGTTTTATAACAAAAATCATATAATAAACTTTATAATTAAGTTTTTAATTAACTTGTATTTAAGTTATCATTAACACTTAGAGTCTTGTCTTTGGTATTTTTTTTATATTAAATACTTCACTTATAACACTTTACCTTTTTTTGAGTTTTATTTAGCCTTAATATATTTTTAAATTATTTTGAAATTGAATTTTAGAATTAACAAAAGTTGCAGATATTATTTTAAAACTAAGTATATATTATAAAGTATAGGCAACATATTTTTAACAAAGTTATAAATCCAATATAGTACTAGTAAACCTTTTTTTTTTTTTTTTTGATGTTAAGGTAACTTTTTGAATCTTTTGACTTTATTTAATAATAGTAAATATGCTTCAGTAAACCATTACAGAAAAAGTGTACAATTAACTACATATATAACTTTTCTATATTATTTATTTAAGGAGTCTGCCTAAAGGTTCTCTATTAATTGCTATACCTAACATCCCTGCTTGGATATTCTACTTTAAACTCTCTAAATCTGCAAATCTGTTAACTTTACTGAATCATATATGATGTTCAAATCATCATCTCAATCTTAGAACTATTTTATCCTTGAGATAAACCTTTCAGAGTCTTCTGTATCTATTTTTATAGCTAACCTAGTTATTACTATGACAGAACCAATATTTGCAGTTAGGACTTAATCATTAAATCACTATGCTCTTATAGAATTCACTTAGACTTTAGCATCTATTTCACAGCATAACTCCAGTACTTTAGTATACCTTTGTCTTTTCACCTACCTTTTTACTAAACTTCTAATTCAGATAGCTTATGTAGAACTACAACCAGTTTATCAGTATATCAGGTTGGTCTAATATTCTTTTTTTTTAGTTCATTTTGATGGCCTAGTTGGTAGTACCTTTAAGACTTCCAACCCAGAGGTTCTTGTCTGTCTGGCTACTACAACTGGATATTATGACCTTGGTATCTGTTTTTCCAGGCTAGCCTTTACAGTAGGGCTATCAAAGATCCAACTACCTCTCTACTCAGATCTTCCCAAATAGACATCTTGTTATCCAATTTCAATAAATTTATATAGTCACAAGAACTTATCTAGTATTTGCATTGCCTAATTGTTGGTTTGCATTCCTTTGTATAACTATAGACCTTGTTCCAAAGGACAATGTCACATGACTTGTTATACGAATGTCCTATGACCTGCCAGTTATGCTAGTGCAACCACTATTACAGGTATCCTAATCTAATTGTTATTAACAGTTGCCATAATATGAATATTATATAGATGATTATTCAAATTTTCACTGTTAATAAGATTTGAACATCCAACCTACCACTTGGAGGATTGACAACCTGACCACTTCACTAGATCATCACACTCTTAAAACTATCTTTTTATATCAATATAATAAGTATAATGTTAAGTATTTTTTTTAAATTATTGTATAAAAGTTATTAATATAGAAATTACTAATTTTAATAAAATTTAATATTTAAATTAAAAACATTACAAATTACATTACAGTATTAAAATAGTAAAAGATTAAAAATGTTGCTAATAAGTTAAGAGATTCTATACTAAAGCTATATGAAAAAAATTTTGAGAATTATATTCTTATGAATGGTAGATAATTATTACAAACAGTTAAAACATTTAATTTTTATGTAATATTAATATTAAATTTATATTAAAATTAGTTTAAATTAATAAAAAATTAAAAATTAGATAGAATATAGAATGCAAATATAAATTTCTTTTTAAAAATAACATTTTATCTACTAAATTAGTATTAAGATAAGTTTTTTTAGCTGATATATAATTATTTACATCAGAAAATAACTGTTCTAATAGAAATAAAGCTACAGGAATAAATAAATATTTGCATGCAAGTTGACTAAGTAGTAAAAAGCTTAAATATTTATTTTTTTATTATATTTCTTTTTTATTTATTTAATTAATATATAACTTATATTTGATATATCAGAAACTGTTCTTGTTTTTAATTCTTTTAATATTTTTTTTTATTTCTTCTTTTTTATTTCTTTTTTAATTTTTGCATACTATTTCTTTTTAATACTTTTTTATAACTTATATATTTTCTTCTATTTTTTTAACATCTTTTTTAATTTAATATTTCTTATCTTAAATTGTTTTTTATAATATTTTATTGTACCTATTTTAATCTTTTTTAACTTTATTACTAAACATATTTTTTCTTTTACTTGTTTAATAAATCTATTAAATACTATTTTTTTTTTTTTTGTAAAATTTGTTTAAAAGACTAATTATTATTTTTTTTTAATTTATTTTAATTATTTTATATATTTTTTTTATTTATCTTCTTTGTATTTGTTTTATTTTTTTTTTACAATAATTTCTATCAACCTTTCATATTTTCTATTTAAACATTTGACTATTATCTTTATAATTTTAATAACTTTATACCTATTTTCATGCTTAATGTTTTATTTATTCATTTGTCTTATTTTTTTCTTCTTTTACCATTTTTTAACCTTTTTTTGTCTTTATATATTTGATTAATCTTTATAATTCTACAATGGTTTTTTTTTAATATTACTATTATAAAATTCTTATTTTCAAATATTATCAAATAAAATTTGTCAAAAGCAAATTTTTAATAATTTTCCAAACAAATTTGTTTAAAAAAACCTACAAATTAAAGGATAATATAATACCATAAATTGTCACATAAACCACCCTTTTATGAAAGACCACGTGATTTATATTAATAATTTTCTTTTTTTTTTTACTTAAATAAGAGAGTGAAATGTAAAAGACCAGGTGATTTTTGCGACAACTTACGGTAATACTCAATTACGCTATTTGTTTGTCGTTACTAGACCGAATTTCACAATAAACTAATAAATTTATTAATATAAAGAAAATAGGTTAAACGAAACATCAACTTAAACTCCACAGACTGCGACATAACTATCATCTTGAGTATTGTATAATATGCCTTCAGATATCATCGTATCAATCGCGTCCCTGTTTATATGTCAATATGAGAAATCAGCAGAATAGTAAAGCAAATCTAAAAAGCTCAGGCTACTTACTTAATTTTACTATCAGACCCGTATTGGAAACCAAGCGCAGAGCAGATACGCTCAATGGGGAGACCCATATGTGGATCACCACTCTTGACAACAAGATCACGTATCTCTTTTTGTAAAGGGTCATTGAAAACATGAGAACCACCGACATAACTGTTATTGTTGTCAACGGAACTTTGCTAAAATCAGAATAAAAAATTAGTGTATAAAGTTTTTTTTTTTTTTTTTAACGAAAAAAAAAGAATAACTTACTAGAACAGTACTGCTATCGGAACGAATTAAGGACAAATGTTCATAAACTACTTCACACAGATGGCTGCTAATTTCATTATAATCTTCGACTAACCGGAGACCGTATGGTATACAATTTAATAAACGTTTCCCTTTGAAAGTTTTTAGATTACCATATGCACAAACATAAGAATCGACACTAAATGTAGTGAATAAAAAATAGTTTAGAGAAACAAGTATATTATTTTTTAAAAATAAAATTAGGTAAATAATCACCCGATTTTATAAGTAGCCGAACTTTCCTTTTTTTCTTCAGATTCAAACCAAACCTTTGCATCGATAAAACCAGTACCATCATCTATTTTATACTCAATGACATTTTGACTCGAAACATTTAGATCTCTAATTGAGCCAATAATGCATACCTTTTGTAATGATAAAAAAAAATTGAAATTTTGAACGAGATTGTTAAAAGCCAATTATTGTATAGAATACATACAATATCAATTTTGTGGCCATCGATTTGATCCTCGGAATCAGAATGTTGAGTAACTGCATTTAAAAGTTGCTTAATAGTTACGTGACGAACGCTTCTTTTACGTTGATCGCTGGTAGGCTGCAAATAAAAATGCGGGATATTTAAACATAATTGGAATGACGTGGGCAGTGTGTCAAATAATTTAAACCTTTTGTTCTTGTGATCCACTAGCATAATCAGTTGAACTCATAAAGCCACCGGTATTATCGCCGTCAGTGTAAGACCCATTGAATGACGGAGTGTATGAATATCCTAAAAGCATCCAAATAAGACGCGTCAAAATTAAATTTTGTGTGATGTAAAAGAATATATACACGAAACCGATTTTTTACCAGACATTTTTTTAAAGATAAACTACGCGATTTTTTCTCAGCAATTTAGAAACTGACCATTTATATACGTAATAGGATATATATCATATGATATACTAATGTAGCACAAAAATAACTAGATCTTAAATTTATTTCAGTATTTAATGTATCGAATCGTTAAAACAATTTCTTTAAGGTACACAATATATTTTAAAAATACAAAATTACATAAACAAGCTATATTACTTATTTCTAGTTACATATAAGTCTTCTAAATGTCCGTTCTCCATATTAAATATCCATCCATGAACAGATAATTTTCGCTTTTCATCTTTCCATGCTTCTTTAACAACCACGTTTTCAGAAATTTTATTTACTTGAGTAATTACGTTAATACTTACTAATTTTTTATGAATGGTATCTATTTCACTTTTGTCCATTTTAGATTCAGTAATTTGATCAGGAAAAAGTTCAGGATAAGAATCTTTGATTTTGCGTATGTCAGATAACCAACTTTTTAAATTATTACGGAGAATTTGGTCCTTATAAGCATTTTGAATACCTCCGCATTTAGTATGTCCTATTATTATAATATTGAATCAAAGTGTTTTTTGCTTTTTGCGACAATATTCATGAATGAAATAACAAGAACTTACCACAGACTATAATGTGTTCGACCTTTAAATTATGAACCGCAAACTCCAATTCAGACATACAATTAATGTCATCATCTTTAAATTGATTCGCAATATTTCTGTGCACAAATATTTCCCCGAAACCCAATTTTGCGATAATTTCCGCCGGTACACGGGAATCTGAGCATCCTGATGGTAGCGCACACAAATTGATGTATAATTGTGTTAAATTAGGTGACAAAAAATAAGATCACAAAGATTTTAGAGTACGCCAATTCACGAACATTGACCCTAATTATAGGGAAATTAGGAAAGGCGTCTTCTTCAATCTTCAAGAGTAATCGTGAATTGAGTCTGATATAGAAGATAACGATACTTACCAATCCAAAATAATTTTGGCTGTTGTTCGTTATTTGCTAAATTTTCAAAGAACTTTTTGTCTAGTAGTCGCACTGAATTTGCCCATATTTTATTATTATTGAACACGTCTAAAAGACCATTCTCTAGATCTTTAAACGACCTGGTAATGTCTGGAAGGTTAGCATTTACGGTAGGCTTTAGTGTGGAAAGGGGCGGTTGACGGTGTGTTAAGATTGGAGAACGCCGGGGTATAACGCTTTCTGTCTTTTGATTTTGGGAATCCTTATGTTGTAACCTTGGTAATAAGATTTCTGCACTGGTTTGTCTTTCGGTACCGATATTTTTTAATTGGAAACTTTTAAACCAATCTGTAATATGTGCTTTAACGTTTCCCTTTAAAAGTATCCTACCTTTGAACCATGTATAGTGGTTGAAAATATTAGTTTTTACGAGCGAATTCAGTAGGTAAAATCTTGCAAATAGTTTACATACCCATTTGTTCGAAGAGATAAAAAGTTAAGAAAAAAAAAGGTGTCTATTTATGTATACATTATAATGATATTTACATGACAAACGCGGTTTTGGTATAACATATATTACATCAGATCTATTAATAATCCTGTAATTAGATCTATTATTACCAATTTTGCAATTAATGTTAAATCTAATCAACTTTATCGTTATCAATTGTAGATACGTACTACATTGAATTAATGCAGTATTGTCGTCAATTACCGTGGCGATCCGAAATACGGAAAGTCGCATCTGTGGTAACTGATGATCATCTTGCCACGGCGAAAAAAACCAGTAACAAATAGTGTTACAATATTTAATCACAGAAACCCAAAGTTTTTTTTGGTTGGTTATTTCCTTGAACATATTGTTACACGAAAAAACCATTCTATATTTTACAATAGAATTTTTGATCCGAATAATCAAACCTGGTACTTGGCGTGGCTGAAGTTAATGATAACTTCGTTAATAATTGAGAAACACCGATAGGCTGGGAAGAGAATTGAGATATTTTAGTGATTTTCGAAAGTTCAAAAAATGACAAAATTGTAAGGGAGATCAGGTACGTGCGTGCGTACGTATTATGACCAAGTTAAGCATTAATAGCCGGATTGAGTACGTAACATTCAATTCGTCTTAATAAGACGAATCAAATGTTATGTATTAAAATCATTCGAATTTAGCTACTAATTGAAAATTATTAAAAACTGAAATATTAACGATCAACAAATATGTCCCCTTAATTTACAGCCAAACGTATTAATTAATAGATCGACATCGGTTTATGCATACAATTTTTATGGTTCACTATAGAAATCATTGTTAGAAGTAAATTTCGCACTTATTCTAGCACCTTTATAATGCAAGATATGCTGCTATAATTTGCTAAGCTATATAAAGCCTTTATACTTTTTCTTGCAAATTATCATGTTTTAAATATTACAGCTCATGTAGTTTTTAAAGAATCTCAAGACAAAGTAATCAAAATTTTTGAGACCGAGCTTATTTTTTTCAGAGGTAACAACCCAAACTTCGGTTTGATTGTACCCCTGAGAAATAAATTTGTGAAATTTGTGAAATTTGCCTCTTAATTTGTAGGGAAATGTATCAACAAAGAATCTATGTGCTGATTTTCTTACAATTTATCATAGAAAATTGTCACAAAAGCCAATATTCCTTCTATATAATGTTCTTATTAAATTAAGCATGTTATTATTCTCTTCTAAGATAAATTAAACAATACATATTTCTTTTTTTGATTGTCTTATTTTATACAAAATAGGATTTATAGTTTTTAAAAAATCTTAAACTGAAATAGTATAACTTCTAAGTATAGTGTAATGTTGATGTATTAACATATATATATAAAAGCTTTTAAAGCATTACCTTTTCTTCTAAGATAAATTGAACAATACATATTTTTCTTTCTAATTGTCTTATTTTATACAAAATAGTACTTATAGTTTTTAAAGAATTGAAGTCAAAGTAACATGGTTTCTAAGTATAATGTCAATATATCGATATATACAAATAAAAGCTTTCAAAGTATTACTTTTTTTTTTTTTTAATAAAAGGTGAAAATGAAGTTCATCATATTTTTTTTTTTTTTTATTAATATTAAAACTTTTATATTCTTGAATCATAATTAAACACTTATATTCAGTTATAATGAAGGTGTTATAATTTAATATTTTATACATACCATTACTGTCAAGATATTTTTGAAAAACTCATTATCTACTATTGTTAAAGAATTTGTTTGTCCCTTACATTATAAAATTAATACCAATTTTTAACAAAAAATATTTAGTATTGATTTTTTTTATACAAATATTATTATTTTTTTAAATTCTTTTTTTTTTATAAATACAAAATGGTCATACAAATTTATCTCAAATTATGTTCACAACAAGTTCACAAGATATTTTTAATGATTATGATTATGTTTTTGATAATTGTAATATAAAAGACTTAGAAAGTATAGTCTTAACTAAAAGCCTTATATCAAGAAGTGTTGTAAAAAGTATAGTTGGTAATAATGAAATATTGAATAATGATATAGAGATACTATTTCTTTTTAACAATACCAGCTTTGAAAAAGCAAGAGAACTTTTAAAAAAGGATAAAAATAATAATATATTTTTATTAAAAAATTTAAACAATAATGATAATATAAATATCAATGATGAAGTAACATCCTCAATATTTGATTCAGAGTTACTATCTGATGAAATGAACATTTTATTAAGAATATAAAAACTAATTAAACATTTTTGGTTTGTCTAATTTTAAATATTACTAATAGTCATATTCAGTGTTACTCAAACTATTTAAAAAGTCAAAGATCACTTGCACAACTTATTGGTTTCTAAAAGATAGATTCTGAAATATTTCAGTAAGCTTAAACAAATAATAAACTATCAAAAATAGGTGTATGTTATCCTTATTTTCTTTATGATTAAAACCAGCTTCATCTTTCAAGTATCAAACAGATATGATCTGTTGAAAAAAGCAGAATTTTTCATTGTTATTATTTGTTCTGCAACAAATATAAGCGTTTTTTAGTCAAGATGGAACTTGTATACAATATTTAAAGAATGTATTTAGAAAAAATATTCAAATTTCTTGTGTTGAACTTAAAGTTTGTCTTATATTTAAGTATATAAAGTCAAAAAATATTATTAGCAGTAATTAGAAAACTGAATATCAACTCTGATATATTTGTTCAGAATACTTTGTTATTAGTGAAAAGAATTTTTATAAATAACAACATCATAAAAATAATCCAGATTTTGAATATGCAGATATACATAAAAATAATACAAATGAAGTACTTTAGATTTTGGATCATTAGATTGTATCAATGGCAGAGATTAATAATAATAATAATAATAAATTCCTTAACATGTTTTCTCTTTATATTTCCAACATTTTATGATACTAAACCCTCTTCAACTATTGTAGATTATCCTAGCCTCTTGTTTGTAAAAATTGCTTTAAGATTAAAACATATTAATATAGAAAAAATTATAAGTTCTAAATATAATATTACTTTTGAAACAGCAAAAGAGTTTGAAAAAGCATTTGGAAACATAACATAAAAATCATAATGTGAGATATAAGAAAACAAAGAAAAGTTAACAAATCTAGCATCATTGGCTAACTATCTAGATGGCTTTTTTTTATGCATAGTAAACTTCTTTAATAGATTTATCGAAACATTATAAAAAAAAAAGCATGAAATATTAACAAAAAAAAGAAAACAAAAAGGCCTTCTGTTAAAGAGTTTTGATATAGGTTATGTAAACAAAATAACTGCATTTCTTGCTTCTATGGTGTTAAATATTGCATTTCCAAATACTAGTATTTGGCTAACTTATATTATAAACTCACTTTGCTAAAAACTAAAACTATATCAATCTTTTTATAATATTCTTTGTATAATAAATATGGTATCACATATGCAACAATATAAAAGATTGTTAGAAAAAGCCCACCAACATGATACAAAACCTGAAAGTAAATTATTATAAGGTACAAATATATGGAATATACTGATAATTGATAATATAGATTTTATTAAAAAAACTTTTTTATATGACAATATATTTGATACAACTTGCAAATTAGTACATGCTATATTAAGAATAGTGTTTTAGTTTATTATACCTATATAACTTCAACCTTGTAATCCTATTAATTACAATAATTCTTCTAAAAATAACAATGATCAGTCTATATTTAGTACTTCATCTTTTACAGATAACTTTCTTTCTTTTTATAAATCAACTTTTCAAAATTTTTTAATCATATATACTAATAACTAGAACACTGATAATATTCTTAATGAAATCACACAATAAGTACCAATTAGATGCAAGGTTTTATACTCAAAAGTCATTATATTCAAACCAGAAAATAATCCAAATTGTGATGCAAATGTTCATCATGCATATGATTTATATTATAATAATGTAGGAATAATAAACACTAGCAATCTTGGCATTGCATATAATAATGCAATATTTTGTAGACTAATTTTCTATAAAGAAAAAAATAAAGATAAAGCTATAAGACCTTTTTTAGGCTAGTGGCATACTTTTCGTACTATGTGCATTATATTGATAAATATTTTTTCTGATTATAGTATTGTAACTATGACTACAAAACTTAAAGTATATTTTTTAAATAAATTAGAAAAGGTTGAGACTATCAAGCTATCTGTTATGTTTTGAAATTAATTTAGATTGGTGTTGGTGTTGTAATATACAAATATTTACAAATCCAAAATTATACAATGAGTAAAATTGATGATAAAGAAAATGAAGTCTTCAAAGTTGGTATTGCTATTTTTGTTAGACAGATTACTGGATAGGACACAAAATTAGTATTAGATATGACAACTATGAAATGCAAATATAAAACCTTGCAGCATTCTCTTCTTTATTTCCAGTTGTAGAAAAAAATAATTGTGCTAAATCAGTAACCTGTTTTTTATTATATGTCAAAGATAATCTGCAATTTTAGAAATTGCTTAAATGTGTTTGTTTAGTAAATCTCACCCAACCTAGACATTACTTTATATTTGATAAAACACTAAAATGATTTGGTATCAAATTTGTAAAACAAAATATTGGAGAAAAAACAATGAATATTGAAGAATTAAAGTTACAAATAAGTTCTGTACAAGCAGAAAGAGAGAGATTAGAGCTATTATTGTCAGAATACATGGGTGATATAATTGTAACTAAAGAAAAACAAACAGTGCAATCATAAAAGAAAGTGTTATAGAAGTTAGTTGATGAGTTATTTGTTATCTTTTTATTAACAAATTCAAAAACTCATAAAATCTTTGTAAGTGCACAAAAGATATTTTAGCAGGATTTTTAAAATTATTTTTATGTTATGATTGTAAAATATTCTGACTTATTGCAATCTAGCACCAAGATGTTTATAAGATTGATCTTTCAAATCAACAAGAATATCATAAGCATAATGTAGTAGTACATAGATTAGCAGATTTATTATCAGATAATCAAAGTAGGAGGCAAAACCAACAAGCAAATAATTTATTACCAAGAGATACTGAAGATAATAATGTAATATGATACAAGCAAAGAATGCTAATATAAAACATCAATATAGACATACAACAAATAATGAAAAGATGTTACTTGAAGATTTACTTATGCATAATTCTTTTTTAGAAGATTTGGCTATTAAAGTCTTAAGAAACCTTCAAGATTTTAGTAATGACTAGAATATGCAGTAAATTAGAATATACTGAAATAATAATTATTTTAATAAACAAAAAAATTTTGTAAATTCAACATAGATCTAATTAAAGAATAGTTATTATAATTGTTAAAATAATAGAGTTACTGAATGTAAAACATTTAATATCTCTATTTTTTTATAATGTTATTATATTACTATATTTTAACTAAATTCAATATCAAGCATTAAACCAAAGAATGTTTTTTAACTTTTTAATGCTTATGCATCATAGATACCATATAATGCAGTTTATAAAAACATTAAGTTTATATATAACTGTATAACTTTGAAGTTTTATAAAAACATTAAATTTATATATAAACTACCATATAATATTAAGGTTAGTTTGTCTCAAATAAAAATAAAAAATAAAAAATAAAATAAAATAAAATAAAAATAAAATAAAATAAATAAAAAATAAAAAAATAAAAAAAAAAATTTAATTTTAAATAGTTTAAACTATACTGATACAGTTAGACCTCATAATATATAAAAAACTTTTCAAAATATATAATTTTGTTTAGCTTAAACTCATATGATACTTAAAATTTTACTTTTATAAATACAAAATTTTTTGATTTTTTTATCAATTATCTGCTATATATTTAAAATCAAGTTGCATCAAAATGAACTTTGATTCAAAGTAATAAAAACTGTTATTTGAGTATTCATAAAAAGTTACTGAAGTATTTATATATTTTATATAAGTTTTTCATACTTGGCTATTTTTAATTCTTTTGATAGCACTTTAATTATTTTTCTTAGTTTTTGTTGATAATAAGAGCATTGCTTAACAACAAATTTAAATATAAACTGTTTGATTTGTATTTTACTTTAGCAACATTTAATAATAATTGAATGTTTTATATTTATTTTCTTTAATTATATTTAAATACCAATTACTAGCTTAAAACATTTTATTAACACATATAATTATTTATAATTAATGCATATTAACTACAACTGCAGCATTTAATATAAGGTTATAACCATTTCTGAACCAGTTTAATAACTAGTTCAAACTATAGTTTTTATAATTTTATATAAATCATATATACTGGTTTGAACAATATAGTTTGCATTTAGATTAATTATTTAAACCAAAAAGAGGCTATAGTTACTTTTCAAAGACTAAGACTAGTTTATTATATCTTTACTAGTCTAAAGAATTTTTAAAAAAATATAAAAAGATATTCAAAAAACATTTTATAAAAAAAATCACTTTCAAAATAATAAAAAACAAACTTATATAATATAAATTTATTTTATAATAAATAAATATTAGAATAATTAGTTTATTAATAGTTAATAGATAATTTTTTTTTTTTTTTTTTTTTTTTTAAGATGAGGTTTTGCTCATATCTTTATTAATTTGTTAAAGAAGCCTCCAGGGACTTCTCTGGATATAAATTACAAACTTATTCCAATTACAAATATATTACAAGAATGGAGCTCAGACTATAGACAGATT
>CAJVQA010001907.1:0-23707 GCA_910591915.1 Cetraspora pellucida
TATTTTTTACTTAGAAAGTATATTGCTAAAATTAATTGTTAAAATTTTATTATAAAAATTAATTTTAAAAAAATTACGCAGACAAATTTGCCTGTGTTACAATCTAAGTAATACTAAGCTATTTAAATTGAAAATTTGAAAAGTTCTATTGGTTTTAAGTAATAATTAGTAGAAAATAATAAAAAAAATATTAGAAAGATAGATATTAGAGTTTTAATAAACTTTACAAAACTAAAAATAGTATAGCATAAAAGTTAAACAGATAATCTTTATAATTGCAAGTATTAGAAAACTATAATATATTGCATAAAACTAGATTAGCTATATATAAAACATAAAAGGTTTTAGTAAGTTTTTTGTAAAGAATAAAGTAGTTTTAAAAGCTTTAAAGATATTAGATATTTTAGATAGATGTAGTCTTGAAGATATCACTATAATACAAGTTAAAATTATATATGCAGAGAATTTAAATAAACAAAACCTATAGTTGGCTTGCAGATATTACATTTAGTATAGAATTTGTATAATAATATATAGATAGGCTATTTAAATTATATACTAAAAGTGCATGTGTAGCTAGTTGTAACCTTTTATATATATATACACCTAAAAGCATCTATATTTAAAAAAACTTAAATAAAAACATTAACTTCAAAAGCAGAAACTTTAACTTAAAAAAAAAAAAATAGACAATACCTATAGTTGTATTACAAGTATAATAATTAAGGTTTTCTTTAACTTATTCTAGCTAAAAAATAATTTAAAACAATTATTTATAGCACTCATTAGGAAATAGAAGGTGTAATATCATATTGGGTATTTAATTTAGCAACACAAATGTAGTTTAGAAATCTTAATTTTAGAAATTTTTTTTATAATTAAATTTCTTATTATATCTTAAAGTTTTTATTATAATATTATATAAATTAATAAAAAAAAATATATAATAGTTAGTATAAAATTTATATAAGCAAATTATTATTATTTAGTGTTAAGATGGCATTTTTAGTCTTTTGACTTTTATTAATAACTTTTAGTAATGTAATTTTATAAACTACCACAGGTCGAAAAAATAAATATCAGTGTCATATCAGTATATTTTCAGTCCTGATATTAAACCGATATTAGTTGAAATTTGGCAGGAATCGGATACCTATAGGATAAAAATCAGTGTCATATCGGCATTAATTAATATTAGCATTCTGATAGCTCTATAGATAAACCGATAGTGCTTATTCGATAGCACTATCAGTTTATCTATAAAGCTATTGGAATGCTGATATTAATTAATACCGATATGACACTGATTTTTATCCTATAGGTATCCGATTCCTGCCAAATTTCAACTAATATCGGTTTAATATCGGGACTGAAAATATATCGATATGACACCAATATTTATTTTTTCGACCTGTGTACTACAGAAGAGTATACAATTGGCTATATATATAACTTTTCTATATTACTTATTTAAGAAGTCTACTCAAAGATTTTTTTACCAATTGCTATATCTAACATTTTTGCTTGGATGTTTTACTTTAAACCTTCTGAATCTGTAACTTGTATTAACTTACTAGGTTATACTCAGATGCCCAGATCATTGTCTTAACTTTAGAACTATTTTATTCTCAAGATAAACCTCAAGAGCCTTCTGTATTAATTTTTATAGCTAATCTAAGTATTACTATAGCAGAACCAACACTTACAATCAGAGCTTAACCATTAAACTACTATGCTCTTGTAAAGTTTACTTAGACTCTAGCATCTACTTTACAGCATAACCTTAGTACTTTAGTATAGTACTGAATTTTGCCAGACTCTCAATTCAAATAGTTTATGTAGAACTACAATCAGTTTATTAGTATATTAAGCTAGCCCAATATTCTTTTTCTTTGGTTTGTTCTAATAGCCTAACTGGTAGTATTTCAAAGACTTTTAACCTAGAAGTTCTTGCCTATTCAGTTACTAAAATCTTGGTATCTATTTTTCTAAGCTAGTTTTTACAGTTGCACTATTGAAGATTTGACTATCTTTTTACTTAGATTTTTCCAAATAGACTTCTTGTTACTTAATTTTAACAGATTTATATAGCCACAAGAACTTATCTAGTGTTTGTACTACCCAGTTGTTGGTTTATATTTATAACTTGCTAGTTATGCTGATACAATAGCTATTACAAATATTCTAACTTAATTATTAGAAACAGTTGTCATAATATGAATATTATATAGATGATTATTCAAATTTTTGCTGTTGATAAGATTTGAACATCCAACCTACCACTTGGAAGGTTGACAACCTAACTACTTTACTAGGTTGCCATATCTCTACAAATTATTTAAATTAAATATCAAAAGTATATATATTACTAGTTATATTCTTTAATATAAAAATAACTTTTTTTAGACTTTAATTTAAAAAAAAACTAGTTTAATAAAAAAAAACAAAATTTAAAACTTTTATAAAGTAAATATAATAAGTCAACAAGCTTAGATAATATAAAGTTAATAGCAAAAAGCTTAGTTGTAAAAGATGTAAACAGAATTACAGTATAAAATCTATTTTTATATAGCTAAATAATAGCAGTTTTTAAAAAATTAAATAGTATAGAATTACAAGACAAAAATATTAAAAAGCATGCTAAAAAAATTAGAACAATAAATTTAAACCCAAAATTAATAGAGTTTTTTTAAATATAAAATTAAAGAAAGACATTAAAGAAGAAAATAGTATTTAGAAAAAAAAGAAATAAAAGAAAAAAAAATATTAAAGTAAATAATAATATTAAAAGACAAGAAATAAAAAAAAACATAAAAGAAGAAGTTAAATAAACAACTATAATACAAAAAAAATACAAAAGCTTTTTTAGAACAAAGTATATAAGCCCTAATAAATAAAACATATAATAGTAATAACTTTTACAAAGCAAAAATCCCAGTCTATAATCTGAAAGAAAACACAATTTAAAAAATATTGCAATATATAAAAAGTTTGTTAAAAAAAACAATCATATAAAATTAGCTAAAGAAAAATTAATAAAAGAAAATAAATAAATAAAGTTAGATTTTGACTACAACAATAATAAAGAAACAGCAATAAAAAACTTTAAGAAAGAACAATGATTAGAGTACAACTTATTAAAAAAAAAACAATAACAAAACAGCATATAAGAACAAAAATACTATACAGAAACCAGAAAAAAAAGAAAAATTTTTAACAAAAACATTTAAAAAAAAATAAATAAATAAAAAAAAGACTACCAAATTTCTAATGATTTAGAATTTACTAAAGAATATAAAAGAAAAAAAAGTTAAATACATCTGCAAAAATATAAGAGATGCATAAGTAGTTAAAATTAAAAAAACAATAAAGTATAGTAACTTAGTAAAGTAAATAACTTGCCAACTTTACAACTAGTAAATTAAATGTTCAAAACTTATCAATAATAAAAATTTGAATAATCAAATATAATACTCATATTATGGCAACTGTTTTCAATAATTGGGTTAAAATACTTGTAAAGATAATCATATCAGTATAACTGACAGGTTATAGGCATCTGTATAACTGATTATACAGATAAATGCAAACTAGCATCAGGTAGTGTAAACTTTAAATAAGTTCTTGTAGCTGTACAAATCTATTAAAATTAGAAAATGAAAAATTTATTTGAAAAAACTTAAACAGAAAGGTAGTATAAATCTTTGATAGTACTATTATAAAGACTAACTTTAGAAAACAGATATTAATATAAAGGAGTTGAATAGACAAAAACTTTTAGATAGAAAGTACTACTAACTAGGTCACAAAAATGGACCAAAAGAAAAAAATATTAGGCTGATTTAATATATCAATAAACTGGTTATAGCTTTACTAAACTATCTAAATTAGAAGTCTAATAATAATGCAGAGTATATTAAAGTAATTCAAATATGCTATAAAGTAGTATTGGGTTTCAAGTAAACTCTATAAGAACATAGTAGTTTAATAGTTAGTTCTAATTACAAATGTTAGTTCTGCTATAGAGATATTGAATCAGTTGTAAAAATAAATACAAAAAGTTCTAAAAGGTTTATCTTAAGAATAAAATAATTCTAAAATTAAGACAATGACTTAGGCATAACCAGTACTGTTAACACAAGTTGCAAGTTCAAAAAATTTAAAATGAAACATCTAGGCAGAGGTATTAAATATACTAATTAGTAAAGAACTTTTGGATAAACTTTTTAAATAGATAATATAAAAAAGTTATATATATAACTAATTATATACACTTTTTATAGTAGTTTATAAAATTACATTACCAAAAAAGTTATTAATAAAAGTTAAAAGACCAAAAAGAACATCTTAAAAAAAAAAAAAAAAATTAAAAAAACAAGATTCAGAATTTTAGCAATAATTTAATTCATCATTTTAAAAAAAAGCTTTATAGTTACTACTAATTAGTAATAACAACCTTGCACATATAATATAAGATTACAAAGACCATATGCAAAAGAATAATTAAAAACAATGTACTGCCAAACTAATAGGTCTAGCAAGAGAAGCCTTAGAGGTTTTGTTACTAAAAATGTTTAAAAAAAAAAAGCTAAGATAGTATATATTCTTCCAAACAAAAATAAAAATTCAAGAAATATGACAATAATTTTTTTTATAAATAATATAAATTTTAAAAGAGCTAGTAGCAAACTAATAATATATTACAACTATATGTTATACTAAAAGTTAAAAGAAAAAACTAATTCTGAAGAAACATATTTAAAAATAATAATTAAATTTATGTACAAAGAGGTGTGATAACTTAGTAAAGTGGATAAGTTGTCAACCTTCCAAGTGGTAGGTAATAAGTTCAAAACCTACTGACAGTGCAACTTTAAATAATCACTTAAGTAATATATAGATGGTATTATAATAACAGCATTCTGTCAATTAGTTAAAATAAGATACCTGTAATACAGTTGCATCAGCATAACTGGCAGGTCATAAGGCATCTGTGCTATATTGGAGTTATACAGAGAAATGCAAATTAGCATCAAGTAATGCAAACCTAAAATAAGTTCTTATAGTTGTATAAATTTATAAACTGAGAAGTCAGAGCCTACTTGAAAAAACCTAAGCAAAGAAGTAGCACAGATTTTTAACAGTATTACTATAAAGGCTAAACCTAGAAAATGAATACCAATATAAAAAAAATCAGGCAGACAAGAACCTCAAGTAAGGGGTATCACCAACTAGACCACCAGAAGTCTTGAACTGGAGGAAAAGAACCTTAGAGCAGACTTTAGAGTACCAGAGACAGGTTATAGTCCTACTGAGCTATCTGAATTGGAAGACTAAGATCAGAAGCAGGAGTATATTATAAGTATTAGGGATATGCTATAAAGTTGATGCTAGGGTCTAGGTGAACTTTGCAAGAATAAGTTCTGTTAACAAGAGACTAAATATGGATAGTTAGTTAGCAAAAGGGCTTTCTGGAGTTCTACAGTTAGGTGATGTACTCTGAAATATGTAATGGCTTGACAGATATATAGACAAGAAGGTCAAGATTAGGTTAGATGACATTTTGGTATTTGGAAACTTGTATGCTATTTGTTAGTATAAGTATAAGGATCAAAGTATTTCTTTTTTTATTTTATTTTATTTTTTTTAAAGAAAGGTCTATCCTTTATCTCTTTATTAATTAGTCAAATTATATATATAAGATATATATTGAAAAAACTAAACTAGGAAAGATGGAAGTAAGAGCTACTTTACTCTCAATCTATTCTTTGCTAGAATGGTTAGTAAACCTCTAGTCTTTGATAAGATGATAAAGAGAATATTGTCTATTAGTAATAAAATATTGTATTTTTTTATTTAGTACTAATATTAGAGTTAGTTTAGTTTTAGCTAATGTTGAAGGCTATAGAGGTAATAAGGTTAAAAAAACTGATTTATGTTGTACTGTTCTTTAGATAAGTCAAAGCTCTTTATATATTGTAGTAATAATATTGTAATATATAAGAGAAACATATTTATTTTTTTGTTTGTTGGTTTCAAAAAGTGCCAGTATCTCAGTAGTTATTAGTCCTAATGACATATGTTTGTTGATATAGTTTGAAATAAAGGCTTAAGTAAATCTATATATTTTATAGCATAGTATTTTCAAGTCATTTAATGTTTTCTGCACTGTATCTTTTATCAAGATTATAAGACATGAGTGGTTCCAGAAACAAGTTAAGAAATATATTATATTTTCTAATACATTATAGCATCTTTAACAAAGATAGTTTGAATGTTCTTCAGTGAAGCAAGAGATGAGTAGATAGTTCTTTAGAAAGTAGTTTTATTTTAAAGTTTTTTAGTGCTGAAAAAAAAGAATCAGTTACTAGAGTGAGAGGTTTCTCTTCATATGTTTATATTGCAGTGTTAGTGACTAGTTAATCTTGTTTTGTGAAATATGCAGTATAAAATTTATTGCTAATTGAACCAAGCCATTTTGTTTGTAATTTGATGAATTTGTTTCAGAGTAGTTTTTAGTAAATATATACAAGAGTTGCTAAAGAGCTTTGGAACAAAGTGATTATATAGAAATTTTTATGATATAGAATCTAGTGAAAGATATTGTTTTGTGCTTGTGGAATTTTGAGTTCTTTGTCTAATGTAATCATTAGCAGTCATAGGACATGTCTATATATAAAGGCTTAAAATGTTGTTACTTATAAATCAAATGAGTTGACTTACTTAATTTTATATGTAAATTTATGCAAAAAAAACATTTCAATTAAATTTATTTAAAAATATACATGTAAACCTTTCTTTAAATTTTAAATATATATTCTTTAGTATTTAGTACTCTCTTGTTTAAATTTTTAGTTATTGGGGGTGTGGTGACTTAGTGAAGTAGATAAGTTGTCAACCCTCCAAGTGGTAGGTTGGAAGTTCAAAACCCACTGATAGCAAAAATTTGGAAAACCACCTATGTTACATCAGTATATATAGGCATTTGTGCAATGTTGAAGTTACACAGAGGAATGCAAACTGGCGTTGGGCAGTGCAAACACAAGATAAGTCCTTAATACTGATACTACGGTGACAGCTATCTATCAATTAGTTGGGATCAGTACCTGTAACATGGTTGCACCAGATAACTGGCAGGTTATGGGGCATCTGTAGCCATGTAAATTTGTAAACTGGGATAACCAGAAGCCCACTTGGGAAGACCCAAGTAGAGAGGTAACATGGATCTTCGACAGTACTACTGTAAAGGCTAGACCTAGGAAATGAACACCAATGTGAAAGGAATCAGGCGGGCAAGAATCTTGGGTAAAGGGTACCACCAACCAGGCCACCAGAAGACTTGAACCAGAGAAAAAGGACCTTGGGGGGCAGACCCTGGTGTACCAGGAACAGGTCACAGTCCTACTAGGCTATCAGGATTGGGAGTCTGAGATCAGAAACAGGGGTATACTAAAGTACTAGGGATATGCTGTGAAGTCAGTGCTGGGGTCTGGGTGAACTTTACAAGGGTGAGCCCTATTAACAAAATACTAACCGTGGGTAGTTAGTTAGCAGGAGGGCCTTCTGAAGCCCTACAGTCAGGTGACGTACTCTGAAATATGTAACAACTTGACAGATGTACAGACAGGAAGGTTATAGTTAGGTTAGACAGCACTTAGGTGTACGGGAACTTGTACGCTATTTGTCAGTATAAGTATAGAGATCAGAGTGTTTAAAATAGGTAATCATCTAGTAGATTGCAGGTATGGCAGCTAGTGTAGAACCTGCTGTGCAGGCGGACTACTTAAATTAGATACCAAAAGTTGTACGTGTGGCTAGTTGTATACTCACCTTGTACAAGTTATATAATTATAATTAAAATACAATAAAGGCAATAGCCGCTGATAACTACAGCCTTAGCAAATGCAAAAAAAAAAAAAAAAAAAAAAAAAAATTTTTAGTTATTAATTTTAAGCAGAGTGAAAAGAATCTTTCATTAAAGTTGGTCAATTCTTTACTATATTCTTTAAGTCAAATAATTAACTTACTTTATTCAATAATATGATTGGTTAAAATAGTTTTTTAAAAATTAAAGAAGATTTTACTAAGTAAAGATTTCTTTTAGCTTTAACAAAAGTTGTAGAAAAGGCTTTTCTGATTCTAATAGTAGTTAAATTATTAAAATTAACTTGATGGATTCTAAGATACTTGGGGTTAAAGAAAAAAATACAAGGATCTACAAATTTATTGTTACACAAAGCATTAGTACTTTGTATAACAATGAATTTGTAGATACTTGTGTTTTTTTTTTTTTTTTTGTTAAAGGCCATACTTGTGATAATACTTTATTGACTTTATAACGGGTTAGCTATTACAACTATTTTTACAAAGATAAGAATACAGCTAGTCATATATGCAACTTTTGGTTGCCTATTTAAGTAGTCTGCCCTAAGATTCTACACTAGGTGCCATACCTATAACCTACTAGAAGATTATCTATTTAAACTCTCTGATCATTCACCCTGTCATATTGGAATTCCCAACTAACCCCCTGTATATATCTAACTAGTATACTGTCTGAGCAGTATAATATCTACACTTTTTGTACTGATTCCCAGGCTGTTACATATTTCAGAGTACATCACCTGCCAGTAAGGCACAGAGGGCCCCCTGTTGTTAACTATCTACTCATTTTTAGAATACTAACACAGGCTACTCTTGCAGAGTTCATCCAGACCCTAGTACTGACTTCACAGCATATCCCTAGTACTTTTAGTATACACCTGCTTTGAACCAAGACCCCCAATCCAGATAGCCTGGAAGGACTGTGACCTGTCCTTGGTATATTGAGGCCAGCCCAATATCCTTTTTCTTTGGTCTGAAATCTGATGGCCTGGTTGGTAATACCTTTCATTCGAGATTCTTGCCTACCCAAATCCTTCACATTGGTATTCATTTCCTAGGTCTAGCCTTTACAGTAGTACTGTCAAAAATTCGTGTTATCTCTCTGTTCAGAATTTCTAAGTGGGCTTCAGCTTTCCAGTTCTACAGATTTACACAGCCCAAGAACTTATTTTAGGTTTGCACTACCTGGTACTAGTTTGCATTCCTTCATGTAACAGGTTATACTGATGCTTCAGACCTGCCAGTTATACTGATGTAACCATAGTTACAGGTATCCTATCTCAACTTATCAACAGAATGTTGTTGCCATAATACCATCTATATATTACATAGGTAATTATCCAAATTTTGCTGTCAATGGGTTTTGAACTCACAACCTACTACTTGGGGGTATGACAACTTATCTACTTCACTAAGTTGCCACACCCTTTGTGTTTTTTTCTTTAATCCCAAGTATCTTAAGATCTACCAAGTCAATTTTAATAATTTAACTACTATTAGAATCAGAAAAAATCTTTATTTAGTAAAATCTTCTTTAATTTTTAAAAAACTATTTTAACCAATTATATTATTAAATAAGTAAGTCAATTATTTGACTTAAAAAACATAGTAAAGAATTGATCAACTTTGATAGAAAATTCTTTTCACTCTGCTTAAAATTAAGAACTAAAAATTTAAACAAGAGAGTACTAAATGCTAAAAAATATATATTTAAAATTTAAAGAAAGATTTATATATATATTTTTGAATAAATCTAATTTAAATGTTTTTTTTGCATAAATTTACATATAAAATTAAGTAAGTCAACTCATTTGATTTACAAGTAACAACATTCAAATAGATATGTTCTATGACTATTAGAGTTTGATTATACATTATTGCTTTTAATATCAGAAGAAGGTAAGTATATTGCTGTTTATTTAAGCTAGAGTAGTTATATGATTGAACTGTTTATGTAAAGATGATTATGTTTACAAGTAAAGAGTTGTTAGTAAATATTTTTGTGTTGATACTTGGATTTATTGTAGTAAGCATGAAGGTTAACAAAGTTAATAAAGTGTTTAGATAAGAAAGCCAACAGTTGGTATAACAACTGAATGAGATGTTAAGATGCTAAAAACTACAACTTGCAATTATATGAGAATTGTTTTCTATTTTGTGTTAACTGCTTGTTATGTATAATGATATTGTTTTTTTGTTAAAGTTATTTTTTGTCATTGTGGTTCAAAGTGATATTGGAGGGTTATTAAATAAATATAAAAGTTTGGCTAAGACTAGTTGCATTTCTTATTTTTGAGATCGATTTGTTACTAGTAAATTCAAAGTTAATGCTTTTTTAAAATCATCAAGGTCGATGTAGATTCTTTTTTTACAGTCTACTTGGAGATTATAGATTGGTTCTGTAGTATTAAAGTAACAGTATTTAGAAATATATGATCTGTTTTTTAGAGTGCATCCTTGGCAGACTGTCAGTATATTATCCAAATATAAATTGTAATATCAGATTTTAAAATGCTTTTTGAGTAGGTTATGAATTATTTCACAAATTAAGTTCTTTGTGATTACTCAGTTTTTCTTGTTAGGTGTCCAATTAGTTATGAAGTAAGAGTTTAATTTTGAAAGTATTAAAAATAAGTTTGCAGAAGCAGTTATTAGGTCTTGCATTATAGAGAACCAATAAGAATATTGTTCTTTAGGTATTTTTCTAATATTATAATAGAAGTTATTTTATATTATCAGTTCTGTATTTGTTGAGTTTAAAAAATTGTTTAATGCTTGTA
This sequence comes from Cetraspora pellucida, assembly GCA_910591915.1. Classification (NCBI taxonomy): domain Eukaryota; kingdom Fungi; phylum Glomeromycota; class Glomeromycetes; order Diversisporales; family Gigasporaceae; genus Cetraspora; species Cetraspora pellucida. Next base: position 10,665 of record CAJVQA010001907.1, read on the forward strand.
ATATTTTAGTTGTTTAATTTTTCCTTAAGATAAGAGGCTCTAGGATGGTTTTCAAGAAGTTGATTTATAGATATTCCAATAAATCTTTTTGGATATAGCCAGTTATTACTATCACATGTTGTTTGCAGTTCTAATATGTGCAATGCTATTATCATCTGGCAGGTTTGTGTATTTATTTGTGATAATGAGAATACTGAAAGTTGTTCTAAAATTGAAATATTTGTAAATACTATATTTTGCAGTTGTTGTAGTTATAGTTTTAGAAAAGACATATCAAAGTCAGAATAATTTAGGTTTTTTTAAAATGTTGTAACTAGTGCTAATGTTTGAGCTTGTTTTAGATCTACTAGTGTATAAATGTTTGAATTAAATAGAAAGAAATTTGAAACATCACATGCTAGTTTTGCTTTGTGTTTGATTAATTGAGTGCAAGCTCTGTTAAATGAGCCTAATTGTGAAGAAGAAGAAATGTGAAATATAGATGATAGAGGAGGTATAAGGTAATAACACTATTTATAATATAGATTGCTTGTTTTTCTGTTATGTTAGCAAATTGTAATTTTTTTAAATTAATTTTAGCTTCAGCTATTATTTCTTTTTGTATTAGTATTGGTTTTTTGCTAATTGAGAATCATGCTTTTAAGTATTTAAATGGTGCTCTGTTGTTAATTGCTATTAATTTTTCTTTATCAAAAAATATAGTGTTATCTGTATTTGATAAATTTGTAACTAGAATAGACTTCAATGGGTTGACTTTTATATTAGTGAATTTGTAAAATGAGAAGGCAGTATGTAAAATGTTGATAAGTGAAGTTTTATTTGATGTGATCTATAAAAAGTCATCCATATAGGCCATTACTGAGATGTGTATCTTTTTTGTACTTGAAAAAGGAATTTCACTAAGATACCCTTGCTGTTCTTTATATATTTGTGATATTAATAGGTCATAGTATATTTTTCAAAGAAGAGAAAAGATTGTTTCTTCTTGGTCAATACCATCTTCTACCAGGTATAGCATAGTTAAACCTAGAGTTGTAATTACTCTGTCAGTTTAATGAAAAAGCATATATGCTAATAGATTTATTACCTTGTCTAGAATACATATTCTTTTGAGTACCTTGCATAAAGTAGGTATATGGATTGAGTTAAAGGCTTTTAATATATCTTGAGAAAGAATCCAGATTTCTTTTTTATTTGTAACTGCATTTTTTAGGATTTGCATAAGTTGTGAAATTGGCTGTAATGTAGATTAATGAAGAAAGGCTGCAAAGTTATAGAAGAACAGTACTTAATTACACATTAAGATATTTGTTAATCAGGTTGTTAGAATTTTTGTAAAAATTTTTCTAGTGTAATCAATTAGTGTAATAGGGTAAGTAGAGTTAAGTTTATAGTTGTAAGTTTGTTTTTTTGAAATTGGCCAAATATTAGCTTTTAGCTATTAGTCAAGAATAATTTTTGCATTAAGCAGTTATCAAATATGATTAAAAGATAGGAGAGGGCTAATAAAAGTAAATGTTGAAGAACTTCATTTGAAATTTCTAATAGTCCAGTTGCTTTTCCTTTAGGCATTACTTTTATTATTTGTTTAAGCTTAGTTATTGTGATAGAATTAAGAAGGTTGTCATAAATGTTGGTTTTAATATTGATAAGTGGAAGATATATTGTTTTTTATTTCTTACAGTTTTTATTATTAGCAGGATTGTTTTTTGTTCAGTTTTTAAAATGTAAACACATGGCTTCTTTGATTTTATTTTTGTTAGTAATTATTTTGTCTGGTGAGATAATTTTTTCAAAATTAACTGGTTCTGTTCTTTTTTTTAGAATGCTATCTAATATTTAATTTGTGTTATCTTTAAAGTCTGAGTACCTTTGGTTTGTATAGAATTTGATTTATTTACTTTGTTTTTGCTTTTTTTCAAAGTTATATGCTTGCCAAATTGTGTGCTTATGCTTTTTTATTAAAGCTATTATGTCAGAAACTAAGAAGCTTAATTGTGTTTGTGTAATTAATAGAATATTAATTTTTGCCAGGATAGCAGCTTTGGACAGATGATGGTTGGCTTTTGTTAGGCTGTTTAGTAGATTGCTGAAGAGGCAGTGTAAATATTTGTTAATATGTTTTAAGACTGCATAGAGTTTGGTTACTTTTAAGAAAAATGCAAAAAAAGGTTTGAAGCTATAAAGATATATGAAATATGTTTGTTCATCATTTCTTTGACTTTTGTTAATCAAAAGTTTCAGGTTCTGTTTATCTTTTTTTTGCTCATATATGCCAAAAAAATAGTTTGTGTATTAAAAAGAATGTTTATTAAGTCTTCAAAATTATTTCAGGTCTTCTGTGTTATTTTTTCATATAGGTATATTTTTTCTTTCTTCTTTTTGTTTCTAGAACTTTTTTGTGAAGTAAAATTGATATGCCAAGTTGTTTGTAGAATGCAGTGATCACTATCTGAAATATATAAAGCATCAATAAGTAATAAGAGTTCGAATGCTAACAGTATGTTAGAGGAAATTCAGATATTGTCTATTTGGCTTGTATTAGTTAAACCATGCCAGATAGGTGTTTGAATATTATGAAAAGCAAGAAGACTTGTTAAATTTGTAGTATTTAAATCAGTAAAAATTGAAAAATGTCTATCTCTATATTGGTTGGCATTAAAGTCATCTAATATGATCAAATGCCAGTTTTTGGTTTTGGTCTCTGTAATTCAAGTAAGTATTTGAAATTAAATATTCTTAAGATAAATGATTTGAGAAGATATAAATTGAGATAATATAAGTTTTATTGTTGTTAAAAAAAAAAAAGTTAATACAGTTTGCTGTTTCTAAAAGAGTATTAATTTTGTGAATATATAGTTGTAGTTGATTATAGACTATTAGTATAGTTCTTAGACTGGTTTTATGTTGGTTTGATTTGTATAGTATAAAGTTTGAAGTATAGATTTTGTATAAAAGATTAGTTAGTAATTTTGTTGTTGATTCTTTTAGTTTAGTTTCAGTAATTGAGATTATATGCAAATTGGATTTCACACAGTATTCAATCCATGTTTGCATTTTCAATATGTCATTAATTTCTCTAACATTATGAGTAGCTATGTTGATTTTTTCAATTAAATTAAATTTAATTAAATTTAGTTCATTTGATTGTTCTTCTGATTATTGAGTGATTATAGCAATCTCATTGCTATTGATGAATGTGTTTAGGTTGTGTTTTGTTATTGGGAAGAAATAGTTTTAAAAATATTTCAGTTAGAGGCTAGAAGTAGTAATAATGAAAGAATCTTATCTGGAATAGTTTCAATAGTAAAGTGTTGATACAGAAATTTAAGAATTTTGTTAACTTTTGCTTGTTCTGTTATAGGGATTGCTACATATGTTGCTTCTATATTTTTTGTTTTTAGGTGTTCTATAATTGCTAATGAAGTATCATAAATAATTAGTTTGTCAGATTGTTGTTTAGTATTGGATACTATGTTTTTTTTACTAGTTTTGTCAATAGGTTTATTTATCTGTATTCAGGTCTTTAGAATTCAATAAAAGTAATAATTTTCTTTAAGAATTCTTGCTGTATCTACTAGCTGTTTTCTTGAGATTATAGGAGTAGTAATGTTGTAGTCATTAATTTGTTGTAAGTCATTAGGTAGCCAGAGTTTATCAGTAGGGTTTGTTGTTATAATGTTTGATAGCAGTGAAAATAAGAATTTGTAAACAGAAAAGATCTGTTTTACAAAAGATTTTGCAATTGTATTTTCTTAAATTGGAAAAGTAAAAGTGTTTGAAATTTGTATCTTTTTTATATTTTTTGTAAATAAAGGTTTAGTCTTAAAGTAGTCATTTGAAATATTCTTAAAGTAGTAATCTTTTCTTAGCCACTGTACTAAGTCTGGTAAGTCTGTATCTTGGTCTTGCATGTTGATAGAAAAATAAAGTTTGTATTTGCTGCTTAGGTCCTGATAAGCAAGTAGGAGTGGTTGTCTTAAAGATGAAAGGTTAAAGTAGTTTGATAAAATAGTTGTGCAATCATACCAATCCTGTAATCTTTTTCTGTAAAATGCTAAGTTTTGTAATGCACTTCAGCTTGTAATTGGAAATAAGCCCTTTACTGCTAGGTTCAGCTTTAATATCTCTGTTAGCAAGGGTTCTAGTTTGATAAAATATTTTTCTAATAGTTAGTCAAAGTAAAAGATTTTATATAGTAAAGTAACAATGACTTTTGTATATGCATGCTGACTAATTGGTAACTTGAATAGCAGCATTTATATAATGTTTTTAGGTATTTGTTTTGGATTTGCAAGAAGAAGTTCAAATAGTATTGCAAATGCTGTTTTAATTGCTTCTTGAATATCTTCTGTTTTAATAAGTGTTTGTTCTTTTATAAATCCTCTATAGTATTTAATTATTTGGTAAACTTCCTTAGAAATTACTTTGTTGAAGTTTTTATTAGTTATAAAATCTATCATAATTTTTTGTTAAAGTTTTTGGTGTATTATGTCTTTGGTTGCTTTGTCTGTAATGGTAATTACATTTAGGTTTTTGTATATCACTAATACTTTCTTGAATAATTCTTTATAGGCAGCTTAATATGAAGATATAAATTTCTTTGTTCAAATGAAGGTAAGAAAAAATGCAATATCTAAATGCTTAAATTTTACTTTAATTGCAGAGTAAATTGTGTGAATAGTATATTTGGTTTGTAATTTGTATATTACAAAATTAGTAATTTCTTGTTTATCTTTAAATAATTCTATAATTTTGCCATAATTCTATTTTTTGGTATTGAAGAGTTCAATGCTATCTTTTCTGATATTTGGCTGAATAGTATCTATTCATAATCTTGTTCATCATCAGTTTGCATTCTTTTTTTTATTATAATATTTTGTTTTGTTACTTGACTATAGATTCAGAGTTTGGGTCCTGTCTAATGACTAGCTATTGTATCTACTGATTCTGTTTCCATTCTGTTGTTGTTTTCTTCATTGTTATGTATAGCATTTTGGCTAGTTGTTGCTTAAGTATTTTTTACAGATTGGGTGGTCATTTCATTATTATTTTTGGTAATTGAATATGTATCTGTCTTCATCAGTATATTGTTATTGCTATTTATAATAATATAAGGCATACTATTGTGAGAAATAATTATTTGCTCATTATTGTTGCTTGTCACATTTATGCTTATATTTTTAGAATCGTTGCAACTGGTTTGTTGTTGTTGTTATTGGTATAAGATGATGTTATTGCATTTTCTAATAGAAGTGTGCCTAATTGCCCACTTTTTGTATTATTTTTTGCTCTAAGAAGAAGTGTACATCTTCTTTTTGTTGCTTGGTTGGTATAAGTTTTGTCTAGTTTGTTGTTGGCTTTGCCTTTTGGCATTTTACTTGTTGTCTTATTGTTTATTGATAATTGTAACTGGGTCTAAAAGAAAAATTCAGATGTGGGGCTTTGAGACTGTTGTATGTCTTCTTTAGTTATAAAAGTAATCTTTTTATCTTTTTTCCTCTTAATATTTATTTTATTTGTTATTGGCATATCTATATCTCTTTGTTAGTTGTTGCTATTTAGCTTAATATAAGCTTTTGTTATATAATTATTTAGTTTTTTTTACTTATTTCTATGTTGTATATATTTGATTTTTTATTTTTTTAGTAAATTAAAATCTACAGAAAAGAGTTTTTTTTGGATCAGAGTATTTAAATAAGTAATCTCCTAGTAAATTGCAGATATAGCAACTAGTATAGAATCTGCTGTGCAGATGGACTACTTAAAATAGACAACCAAAAGTTGTATGTGTGACTAGTTGTAGACTCATCTTATACAAGTTATATAATCATAATTAAAATACAATAAAAGCAATAGCTGCTGAAAACCATAGTCTTAGCAAAAACAAAAAAAAATTTATATACAAGACACAAAGTCAAAAAAAAAAAAAAAAATAGAAAACAAAAAACTCCAAATAGCAAACAAAAATTAAAACTAGAAGAAAAAAACAAAAAACATAAAAAATTAGTTTAAAAAAACTAATATAAAAACAATAAAAATATAAAAAAAGTGTAAAAAAATAGACCAACATCAAAACACTTTGTAAGGCATATTAAAAAATTAGAAAAGGTAGTAAAAGGCAGGCTTTGCCTATTTAGTACTTCTAAAAATAGTTATAAGTAAAATACAAATATAAATAAGATTATAAATTTCTTGTAAGATGAAAGAGAAGCATTTGAAAAAAGACAATTAAGGCAATTTTCTTATCTAACAAAAACAACAAACAAAAAAAAATAGAAAAAAATGAAGAAAGTATAATAACAAAAAATAATCAACTCAAAAAAAAGTAAAAACAAAAATGTAATAAATAGTTGTTACAATATTAATAAACTTAAGACCAAAGGTTAAAAACTAAAAAATTTGACAAAATAGACAAAAAATAAATAAATAATAATTTTAAATATAGTAAAATGAATATGATAAAAAGAAAAAAAGTTTTTAGTATATAGTCTTAGTATACAATACAAAGAGTTTTGAACTAATGCAGTACAGAACAAGAAAAATGATTTAGAAATAAGAATACTAATAAATAAAAAATAAGAAAAGCATGTAAAAACTGCAAAAAAAAAAATAATAAATATATAATAAAAATATAAATATACTTTAAACAATTAAAGTTAATATTAATAAAATATATATACTATTGAATAACAAACTTGTTAGTAAAAGTATATAACAAAAAATTATAGAATTAGTCTTTAATAAACAAAGATATATAAAAAAAAAAAAACTCAAAAACTCTTTTCACTGATTCTTTTTTACAAATTTAGTCAGAATACAAAACCATAAATAACTCGATAAACATTATAGAAAACATACAAAAAAGCATTAAGAAAAAAGAAGCAAACAGGCAAAGCACATAAGTAGAATACAAAATTGTAGCAAAAGAAGTAAACTATAAAACATAAGAGCAGCTTTTGTCAAAAATAAAGAAAAATTTTGGAAAAATTGGAATTTTCTGAGAAACTACAGTTGACTTAGAAAAGAACAAACAACTAGACGTGACCAGTTATCTGAGCAAACAACAAGTAAACAAACACAACATGTACAAATTTAGAAATAAACAACATGTATAACAAAATAAACAAAAAAACAGGAATAAAACTAGATATGTAAAGTAAACTAGAACAAGATTTGGGGAATATAGAAGCTACACAAATACAGAGTTTACTTAGATATATTAGTGATTATAAGATAAAAGTAATAAGATATACAGATAGCAAAGAAATTATTAAAGTTTTAGATACAACAAAACCAGCAAGCCCAGATGATATAGAGTTAATAGCAAAAAGCTTAGTAGTAGAAGATATAGACAGAATCACAGTATATGATTTGCTTCTATATGGTCAAATAATAACAGCACTTAGAAAAGCAAATAGCATAGAATTACAAAACAAAAATATAGAAAAATGTGCTAGAAAAATCAGAAACATGAGTCTGAACCCAAAATCAGTTAAATTTCTTTTAAACATAAAGTCAAAAGAGAATTTTGTAAAAGAAAACAAGATGCAAGGAATAGAAATTACAACAAGTAACAAGGATGCTAAAGCAGAAGATAGTAAAAGAAGAAGACAACAACTAGAAGAAAAAAAAGAAAAAGAAAAAAAGAAAGAAACAAGAGAGAAGAAAGAAAAAACTATTGATAAAACAGAAAGACAAAAGGAAAAAAGTTGCAAACTAAGATGTTAGAAGAACAACTACAGCATAAAAAAGAAACAAATATTTAAATAAAACATAGTATATGGGCCCCAGCAAATAGAGAATGCAGTAACAACAGCTTGTACAAAACCAAAATACCAATTAGTAATCTGAAAGAAAACATGATTCAAGAAAGACTACAATATATAAAAACTGTCCTGGGAGAAAACAAGCATATAAAGTCAGTTGAAGAAAAAGTAATGAGAGGAAACAAATGGATGGAGTTAGATTTTGATTGTAGTAGCAGCAGAGAAGCAGCAATAAAAGAACTTTACAAGAAAAACATAACAACAACAGAAGCTACAAAAAAAAAAAAGACAAAAACAGAACAATATATAAAACAAAAGCATTATACAGAAATCAAAAAGAGAAAAGAAACATCACAACAAAAGTGTTTAATGAAAAGAATAAAGGAAAAAAAGTAAAAGAAGAAAAAACAGACAAATTTCTAACAATCTGAGACTTTCCAGCAAATATAAAAGAAGAAGAAGTAAATTTATATACAAAAACATATGAGATGCACAGGTGGTTAAATTAAAAGAACAAGATTCAAGGCATTAACAATAATACAATCCACATTTTTAGAAAAAGAAAGAGCCCCATGGGCACTTTTATTTGATAATAACAATATAGTACAGATAATGTAGGAGTATGAAGACTATACATAGAAAAAGAATCAAGAACAACATACTGTAAAACTAATGAGTTTAGCAAGAGGAGCCTCTAAGGTCCATTGCTAAGATGTTTAAGAAACAAGAGAGCAAAAGCAGTACACATTTTCTCAAACAAAAATAGAAACCCAAGAAGCACAGCAACAGTCATCTTTGCAAATAATGTAGATTTAAAGAGAGCAATAAGCAAACTAATAAGATACTACAACTATATACTATATTGAAAGTCAAGAGAAAAAACAGCTGTAGAATATACAAATCCTGAAGAAACAAACAAAAGTAGATATAATTTACAAAAACAAGAAGAAAAGAAGTCAGAATTTATAGAAGGCCAAGCAACAAGCAAGAAACTAAAGCAAAAAGAAAATATTAAAAAAAAGCATAAAAAAGGCAATAAAAAAAATAACAAAATGGCAGAAGAGGTTTGGGAGAAAATCAAACTCCACTAAAAAATTCTTTAAGATATATTAGAAAAGCTAAAAATGATAAGCAAAGGACAGGCTCAGCCTGCCCAATGCTCTTAAAAGTAGTCACAGTTGATAACACAAATATGGATAAGAAGATTACAGAATTCTTGCAAAACGAAAGAAAAACATTTGAAGAAAAACAACTAAAACAACCTTCTTATCTAATAGAAATCAAAAGCAGAAAAAATAAAGAAAAAGAAAATAATATAATAATACTAAAAAACAATCAGTTCAAAAAAGACTAGAGACAAAAAGCCAGAAAAGAACTTAAAATAACATGCCACAATATTAATGAACTTAAGACTAAGGAATGGAAGTTAGAAAATCTGACTGAGTAGATAGAAAAAGAAGAAATAACAATTTTAAATATAGTGAAGATGAATCTGGCAGAAAGAGAAGAAAAGTTTTTACTATATAGCCTAAATGCACAGTATAAAGGTTTTTGGACTAGTGCAGTACAAGACAAGAAAAAAGCATCAGGTGTAGGAATTTTGATAAATAAGAAATAGAAAAAGCATGTGGGAACTGTAACAAGAAGCAGTAAATACATGATAGAGATATGAATGTATTTCAAACAATTAGAGCTAATTATAATAAGAATATATATACTACCAAATGACAAATCAATCAGCAAAAGAATACAGCAGAAAGTAGTAGAGATAATCTCAAAAAAGAAAAAACATTCGCAAGTAATTATACTTGGTGATTTTAACTACACAATGGACAATATATTAGATAAGCAACACCCACAAACAACAAGTTACAAAAAGTTATCAATATTTAGCTAGCTCAAAAAGCAAGAGTTTGCAGATATATACAGAAACCTTTATCTAACAAAAAAAGCATACACATGGTCAAACAAAGACACTGCAACAAGAATAGACTATATTTGGATATCAGAAGTTCTCACATCAGGTTTGCAGAAAGCAAAAATAGAAGATGCAGAAGAACTACAAATAGTAACCATAAGATAATAACTACAAAAATTTGGCTAGAACATGCAGTAGTAAAGAATAGCAAAGCAGACATTAAACATAAAGACCAAACAAGAACAGTATACCTGTATAATGAAGTGAAGCAAGAAGATTAGGAAGAGTATGCAATAAAACTACAGAGGCAGCTAGAATGAAAAAAAGCAATAAAATAGCTGTTAGAAAACAATTTTGACACTAATTGCAAAACAAATACAATAAATAACATATAGAAAGCAATAGAACATGCTATACTTGAAGCAGCAAACAAACATATTCCAAAAAAAAAGGTCTTTAACATAAAGATAAACAGAAGGCAAAGTTAAAGAAAACTTTAGCAGCATAAATACATTGTAGAGCTACAATGAATAACCAAGAAAGCAAAAAGAAAGAAGAATCAAGAAGTAGAAGAAGAAAAAAAAGAAGAAATAAATAGAAAACTTAAAGCAATAGGAAGAAAAATAGAAGTTATCCTATCAGAATTACACAGACAGTGGTCAGGGGCCTGGATAGAAGACATTAAAGGTTGGCAAAAAATACTTAAAGAAAAGGAAAAAGAAGAATAAGAGCAGTAACAAAGAAAGCAGATTCAAGAAAATATAACAAAAGATTTGAAATGATTAAAACAGATCAAGGCAGGATGATTGTTAGCCTTCTCAATAGATCATACAAGAAGTTAGTCCTCAACAGATTTATGATATGAGAAGAAGAAAAGGAAGAATTAATAAAAGAGCCTAATACAGTTAAAGCAGGCCTAAAAGAACATTATAAAAACTAGTTTCAGAAAAGAAAAACCAAGCTGGATGAAATATCAGAAGACTGGAAAGATATATATGAGCCAAGAAGCTGGATCAACAACTCATGGTATAATGAAGTAGAAAAGAAAATAAATAAGAAGAAATGGAATGAAATACTAAGAAAACTCAAAACAAGCACAGCTTTAGAGATATTTGGTATAAGCTATACATTAATTAAACATGCAAATAAGAAAACACAGGAAATATTCAGAATGTTCACAGATCTTATATTAGAAAAGAATAAAATACCAAGCAAGTAGGAAATAGTGCAAATATACCCAATTTCAAAAGACATTAAATGGGCTATAGCCTTAATAACATAAGACCAATTGCACTAATTGAAACTTTTAGAAAAGTAGTCACCAAAGTAATAACAAGAAGATTAGACAAAATATTTTTAGAGAAACAGATACTCAAAGATTTAAATTATGCAGGCCTACTTAGTAACTCAACAGAACAACCAATACATATTCTAAACATAATAATAGAAGAAGCCCAAAAGAAAAATAAAGAATTATGGATACTTTTGCAAGACATAAAGAAAGCATTTGACTCAGTTCCATTAGAGAGCCTAGAGCTGGCACTCAAAAGAGTTAAAATACCACAAAAAATGATTAAATATATAATAAATCTCTTTTCTAAAAGACAATTAAAAGTTATTACAACATATGGCCTAACAGAAAAAATAATAACAGAAAATGGAATAGAACAAGATGAAGTAATCATACCTTTAATATAGTGGCTTTTCTATGATCCACTACTAGAAAGGATTTAAGAAGATAAAACACTTGACTATACAGTAGAACAGAAAATAGAAGAAAGAACATATATCAATACTATTATAAGCTACAGACAAGCTGCAATAGCATATGCAGATGACACTACATAAATTGCAAATAGCAAAGAGCAACTACTAAAAATTTTAGAAATTGCAGAAGAATTCTTCAAAGCCAATGATATTGAAATAAATGGATCTAAATCAAAACTTATAATAATAAATACTAAACTTGAAGAGAAAAGAGAGATTCTCTTTGGGCAAAGCAAAATAAAAGAAGAACCAAAAAATAGAATAGTAAGATCATTTAGTATTTGGCTAAATAATAAATTAAAGGAGTTATTGATAAGAAAAAAAGCAAAAAGAATAATTAGTCAAACAGTTAAAAACCTTAGATACAAAAAAATGACAATGAGCCAAATTGTGTATATAAACAATACAGTAATTATTTTAAAATTAGTGTATTTGCTACAATTAACAAAAATAACAGAAAAGACAATTAACAAAATACATCAATCTTTAATATGCTTAGCAAAACACAAATGCAATATGATGTATATAGCAAATAATTGTATAATAAAATACAAAGACCTTGGTAACTGCAAGACATTAGAACAAAAGATAATAGCAAAACAAATTAACAGCATTTTTGCAAGACTGAACAAAAAAGATAACTTAGATGAACTAACAAAGCTTAAAATAATTCAAGGTTATCAAGTGGCAGGCTTAACAGAAGATATATGGGATGTAGAAACAGGATCAGAAGAGAAGAAACATTGGAAAAACAACCTAGCATATCAAACAATAGCCAAAGTAAAAAATATAGATATAGGCATTAGAGCAAGAGAATGCTTATGAAAAGTGTATGAACATGAAAACAAGATAAGAGATATAATAGAAGTAAAAATATAGAAAGCAAACAGTACCAAAATAAATAGCTAGAGACTAATATATTTGAACCAGCTAATAGATACAAGAGGCAAAAAGCTGATTACATGAAGACAGTTTAAAAGTCTTCAAAGAAGGTCATATAAAGGAAAAAAGTCAAAGTGGTTTAGTGAAATTAAGAAAAAAATATTAATAATACAAGCAAACAGAGAAGTATATGATCAATACAAATTGAACAATTATAATATACAAGTGCTGAAGATTACATAGACAAAAATATCAGAAGATAAAAGAAAAAAAGAATGAGTTATTTATGGATCAAAGAATAATCAACAACTGGACAAAATAACTAAGAAAAAAGATAAAAAGATTATAATCAAACATTGGTTAATGCACAAAAGAAATAAGAAACATTAACAGAAATAAGCAAGTACAAGGGCTGCATAAACACACAAACACAGATGATAGAAAGATATAAAAAGTGGATTTAACTAGACCACAACACAAAAGCTATTCCAGAACCAATAATAGAAAAAAATAACAACAGAATCAATATAACAATAAACTAACTAAAAAAAAAACAGAACAATATACTAGTCAAATATAAGAAAATTGACCACTGATTAAAATGGCCGATTCAGCCTGAACTCAACTGTCGATTATTGGCTGATTTTATACTGAATGACAAGTCAAAATCAGTAGTTAATTGACAGTCGATTGCTAAAAATATTCGG
>CAJVQA010001908.1:0-23706 GCA_910591915.1 Cetraspora pellucida
GATCATTTGACCAGATTTGAAATTGTTTTGTTTTAGATCTGGTCAAATGATCTGCAAATTTGGCCAAAATTATAACTGATTGGTTTTTCTATTTATCAGATGATGCAGATCCACAGACATGATTATTAAACCAACATACAATTGATACAATTAGTTTGTCACTTAATTAAATATTTGATGAAATAATTAAATAATTGATCTGCTATAGCTGCGGCTAGCCGGTAATAACCGACCGATAACCGACCGTAACCGACCGAGTCCATCCCTAGTTACAAGTACATTTATGGAGGTTTCACTGTATAGCTCTTATATAAATTTTTATTTATACAAATTATGTAACTTACGTACGGTTGAATTACGCATTTTTCTAAAAGTTAGCTACAATGTTCTAATATGTCATCGCAAAATAACTTCATTCAATTAATTTAGAACCCTTCTGCAAAGAATATTGTTACCATTTTTATTATCCGGAGTCGTAATATTTATGATAGAAAACAAGCTATATTATCATGTATTGTAATAAAGTTAACTATCAGTGTGATACGTATACGTTCATATTTATTCGTGTAACCTGTAAGCGGAGAATGTGTGCAAAATTAAGAGAAAATTAAGAGAAAATACAAGAAAATAAGTGGTTTAAGTTGTCTTTTAACACTAATTAAAAATGATAGTGTGAAATTTTACCCGTATGAATTTGTAAATTTTTCCATAACATTTAATAATTCAAACTCTAAAGTTCCAGTTATTAATATCTTTATCTTTCGCCTTTCATTTTGAATTTGTCCTCCCTCAAGTCATTGTTTCTAAAAATGGTACAATTGACCTTTTGTGATTGCCTCTATTATCTACATATGCAAGTAAACAGTATCGGATATCAATTTCCTTGTTAGCCACTCATTATGGCGGATTTGTAAAATACCCCCAAATTTTAGAATTTTGATCACCGATTGTGAGTTATCTATTCAATAGAATATTTGACTTTATGTATTAACTTATCTGATCAAACAATTATCTATTTGAAAAACGTAACAAAGCTAAAATTATTTTAATAAATTAAAATGGGTTGTGATAGTGGAAAATGAACGGGTTAGATGCATTTTGATTATATATCGGAGTGGCCGATAATTTTTTGGGGTTCAATATTAGAAAACCAATAATAAATTTGGGGTCAAAAAACTAGTTAAGTTAGACAAATGCGTCATAATGTACGCGTAAATATTACAAGAAATTTATATAAATAGAATTCACAACAGCATTTCGCAAGAATATTTTTCAACAATTTCATCATATATTTAACAGAAACTCAACGAATAACTCCAAAGTAAATTTTATATTTCTTAAAAGTAATTTGATAATTTCTTACAATTTATTAATTTAATATCTTAATTATTACTATATATATATATATATATTTTTTTTTTATGAAAACAATATCAGCAATTTTTGCGCACAAAAATGAAAAAATTAGTCCTTGCCATTCTTTTAGTGCTATTTTTTTCGTCTATAACCGAAGCGGGGCCGTTAGCCTATGCTATATGCCAGACTGCATGTAATGCAGGATGGGTGGCATGTTATGCTGCCGGAGGATTGGTAGCTGGTAAGCTATTTTTCACAATAGAATCTCGTTTTATTATAATCATGCTAAGGTAATACTTTTTTTACATTTGTGAAGGAACCGTAACCGGAGGAGTTGGAGCTCCAGTGGCAGCAATTTTGTGCAATGTTGCTCAAGGTGCATGTATGGCAGCTTGCGCTGCTGTGATTTTAGCGCCAACCCCATAATTATCAATAGTTGTCTTTTTTATGAATATTATTTCATATTCTATCATGCAACTACTTATCATTTCGATATATAAACTTGTATTTACTTTAACCGAGAATATTAAATTATATTTGATATATTAAATATATTATGAATACAATTTAACTACGCAAGCCTGATGTAAAAATTTAGTGTCCGTTTACATATTTCCAAATTATAATAAATAAATTATTTTTACATGTTGAGACATGCTATTGGTTATTGTCAACAAGTGAATTTAAAAATTAATTAATGCCTTAAACAACAATATGATAATCGAACAGTTATGAGTACTAGAGATGGGCAAATGAATCTACCGTACAGGCTGCACAGCCTGTAAGTACTATACATTAACAGTTCTAAAATATTGGTGTAAACTTTAAGAATACTAGCATTCAAAATACAAAATTATTTATCTCACAATTAGGGATGGACAAGTCTGGTCTTAAAAAGGCCGTTCTATTAATGTTTTCAGTTCATCTCGGTCCCAATAACGGTCCTTAATTGGCTAGCGGAGAAAATCAAATCATATGACGTCTGCAATTGAAAATAAAGATATTTTTTAATTAGTTATTTGAATTATTCATGAGGACTGGCCCAAACTGGTCTCAGAACTGAGGACCGGTTAACCATAAGACTGGAAAAAGACCGTTCCTTATTAGGTCTTATCAGGACTGATCCATCCCTGCTCACAATTGTATTTACTAGCTTATTATCTTATTTAAAAAACATAAAATTTTAGCCACAAAAATATACACTATCTGACATTCAACCTAGCATTATGCAAACTGATAGAATTATTCTAGATGGCATAGATTATAAAAATTACACAGCGCTGCACCGTATCTCAAAATTTCCACACAGCTTGCGCAAAATACTTTGCAATTCACAAAAATGCTACGCAATGAATACTTTGTAGTTTCTCAAAAATTCTGCGCAATGACCCATTCATTTCCTGTTAAGCCATTTGAAGTTAAAACTTTGTTTAATATATATTTTTTCGCATTTACACAGGAGGGGAGAAATTAAACAAACATAAAAAATATTTATATAGTGTACTGAAAAATCCAGAATGTAAGCCATAAATTCCTGATCATTACAATCAATTTGTTACTTTTATCTGTTTAATTTGAAGGGAGCTCAGGTGTGAATAGCGTTAAACAAAAAATCGGCTTCATATAGCCTAATTGTAAGCACATCATATTACTACGTAAAAGTATTTGCGCCTAATAGGAACCATGCATGCGTACATGTGTCATAATTCTAATTCTTCCGTATTTTATCTATATTATTTGAATATGTAGCTAATATGGCAATTTGGATTGCGGGATCTTGTAAATCGACCAGCACCTAGAAAAATTGTACCAGGTTAAAAAGATGCATACGTACGTACCTGCGTATATATTATATACTGTCGACTCTGAATACAACGAACTCCAAACTTGAAATTTCACAATAGTTGGGCAATGGTTTCTTAATAAAACATAAGAATTTTTTATAATATTTTTTTTTTTACAATTAGTTCATTATAGAAGAAGTTGAGACTTTAGAATTATTATTATTATTAATATTAAGCTTTTTTTCAATTAAATAAACCAATATTTAATATTTTTACAATGTACAGTCTTTCGCTTGTGACATTCCAAAAAAAATTTTTTTTAAATCACTAATTTGGTTTTTTTTTTGACAAATTATATCAAGTAAATAAGTTTTTAACTTAAATGCTGCAGAATAATTCGTGTTTCCATTTTTCAGACTATGTTGATTTTTTTTCTTTACTACATTACTGTAAATGCAATATCTCATCTCATTAAAAATAATTTTGATCCCTTTAACTCGGTAGGTTCTGGTCAGGTGCATCGCGCTGTTGATATTTCTTGAAACTCATAAAATTGTATCTATCTGCTTAATACCAATGTTCAAAAATTATCACGTTACCAACGTGACTTTAAGTCTTAATAATTCTCAATACTTATAAACCGGTGGAAGGATTCGTTAAAAGTGGTGTAAATAAATTTAATATATCCAATAGTTGTTTAGCTTCTGATTTAAATTGTAGCTTTAGATTACAAAATAGTGAAGTATCAATTTACAATATTAAAATATATACCTGTAGCGAAATTTGTATCTTTTTACAAAAATAACAACTTAAAAATATTGCTATTTAGATAAATTTTAATATTTTCATAAATTAATAATGTAATAGTTCGATCATACTACAGTATAATTCTGATCTAATTATTCAGATGATTATTCGGACCCAACCTGGAGCACATTTTCTGGGTGCTAAAATCTACATTAAATGACCCAGTGAATCACCGTAAACGCGTATAAAATTCACTATGAAATGACGTAGAAAGATTTAAAAGATGATTATAAAACTCCAAACTAATGAGATTAAAGCTTACGCTTACCAACAAATGTTAACAAGAATAGTAACTCTAGCAATTACAACTTCTGCAAATGATAACCTTGATAAATGATAATATAAAAAAAAATAAACTTAATTTTATAATAAAATAAAAATAATTAGTCCAAAAAAACTAAATTTAAACAAACAAATAAATTAATTTTAAATATCAGTTTGTATAATTCATGATATTGCAACATTTAATGTTGCAATTTTTTTCAAGATAAATATTTTAATTTTTAGTAAGTTTATGTAAATTACTTTCAGCAAAGTGCATAAGTTCTATTTCTTTATAATTAAAAAAATATTAAATTGGTTTTAAATAAATTAATTTAATAAAAACAATTTTAAATTTAATATTTTTTATATATTAATTTAATTTCGAGAATACAAACTAAAGTTTAAAATACTTTTTATAACATCAAATTACCTATATCATTTAATGGTACATTTATATAAGACTTGCTATTATATTAGCTTAATACTAGGTATTTAATTAATATAATAAAGTCATAATTTGGATAACTTAGATATTAACAGAAATTTCAAAAAATGTTTTCTATAATCTAACCATTCTTATAATATATAAAAGTTATTTTAAATTTTATATATTATAAAAAAATAAGTATTCTAGTTATCTTTAAAATAATAATTTATTTAATAATTATATTATATAAAATATATTATATTGCTATACTTAGATTAAATATAGATTATTAATAAAAGATTGAATTAATTTTAGTAGAATTTTTAATTAAAAAAATGTTTATTATTTTGCTCAGATCTATTTTATTTAGATTATATTTAAATAAAAAAAGTTATTGTATGAAAGTAACATAGTTTTAAATATATAATAAGGTTTAAAATTTCTTTAAAAGCACATCTTATAATGTTTTTTTTTTTTTTTATTTAAAAGTATTATTTTTAAGATTCAAAATCAATATAGTATTCTTATAAAAATTTGGTTTTAATTTATTGAAATATTTAAATCAAATTGGAGTATTTTTTTAATCTTTAAACTATATTGGTTATTTTTAAGAATTTTTTTAAAAGGTTTAATATTTTAAAAAGAGTTTTATTACTTTATTCTAAATTTTCAAAAATTATACTGTATATGATGACTTAAAAAAAATTTATACTAGATATATTAATTTATCTGAATTTACTAATTTACTTCTTAAGTTTTATTAATACTAAATTATATATTATTTTATTCTTAAATATAAAGTTTAATGTAAAAATTTAATAAATAATTTTATTGTAAAATCTTATAAAAATTTTTTTATTAATATATAAAAAATAAATTTTTAGATAAATTTTAAAATAAATAAGTCTTTTTAAAACCAAATTATGTTTTCTTAATTTTTATATTACATCTAATCTTATTCTCTAATTCATTATAAATGCATTATATTATTAAAGATTATTAATTTTATTTAATTAAAAATATAATTTCTTATAATTAATAATAAATTAAGAGAAAATTAATAAACCTAATTTATCTTAAAAAATATGAATAACAAATAAAAATACTAAATTAAAGAATTAGTATAGTAAACTTCTGTCTAAATTTTCTAAAGAATTATTTAAAGTTGTAAACATCAGATTTTTTTATTACATTAACATTAAAGTTCAATAATATAATAAGTTTTAATATATATAAATACTTTATAAATAAAATTATTATCATATCATTTGTTTTGATAATTCAAAATTTGCAATTTTTAGTTATTTTAAATTAATTTTGAAGTTTTAAATATAAGTTTTCTTTAAATAAATATAAAATTATTTATATTTTTTTTTTTAAAATAACTTAATAAATTTTCATTTTCTAAGTTATTTAATGAATATTAATTAATACTATTTAAGCTAATTTTAAAATTTTATATAATTATAAGTAAATATAACTATAAAAAAGGTAACTATAAAAAGATCTGACTGTATACTTAAATATTTTAGTAAAATGTTCTTATAAAGTTATTAGCTAATAATTTCTTTTTTTATTGAAATTTATTATTACTAATATACAAAAAATTAAGATAATATTCTTGCAAGATGTATTAGCTAATACTTTTTTTTTAATTCAAAATTATTAAATTATTATTACTATTATTTTTTTTTAACTTAGACAGTGTTGCCAATTACCTTTATTAAGATTCTTGTATATATGTTGTTTAAAGTTGGCTTAAATTTTGGTTCAACATCTTTTGGCTATTTCTGTAAGTGCTCAGAAGTGGTCTGCTACACAGGCCAGGTGATTATTCTTGGTTCAGGGCTATACTAAGCTAGCCAATAAGACTCTAAAAAAAGAGTCTTAAGTTTCTATTTACAAAACTAAAAACTGAATCAAGCTATGTCTTCTAAACTTGAATCTTGTTCTTCTTTTTTTTTTTTCCCATGACTTAGTTTTGTTTATCTATATTTATATTCTTTTTTTTTTCTGTATTTTCTTGTTTAAAAAGTTTTGTTTTTTGTTGTTTTCCTTCTTTTTATTCATAGTATCAATTCCTACTAATTTTTCCCAATCAGCAATCCTATTACATTGGTTTTTCTATATATTTTCAAAAAACCCATTCTATACTGCATTTATGAATACTGTTATAAAGTTTTTGATTTCTTTTAGAGATTGTGTAATATTTTGTACTGACTTTTTGGCTTTTTTTTGTGTTAAACCTTTGATAATTTTGGATCTGCTTGCTGATCTTTCTTTCTTTGAAGTTCTTCATAAAAGTTTTTTAAGTTCTTTTTTGCTTATCTTTTTCTGAGTTTCTTTTGTAAATACTGTTTATGCCAAATTGATTGATATATTTTCTGTATTATCTTATCCTTTTTTATATTTACTGCATGTTGCTAAGTGGTCTTGATCTTCTTCATAATCTTTATTGTATAGTATACAAATTGTGTTTTTGTATAGATCTGATCATCTTTGTGTCAAGGTTTTGAGTACAAGTAGTTTTTCATTTACACATTTAATTAATATTACTAATTTTCTATTTCTCTTTATACTTGTATATTTTGTTACACTTTGGCTTTTAATGTTTTGTTATAATGTTGACCAGTCATGTTCTTCTTTTTTCAGGGTTGGTTCTGTTTTTTGAATTGATGATGTGAATCTTCATTCTGCTCTGACTTTAAGTTTTAGTACATTTTTGATAAACTTTCTTATTAGGCTTTTGATTACTAAATTCTCCTAGCAGAATGAAACATTTGAATTTGAAGGTGGCACCTCTATTATTTTATCTAAATTAACTATTCTGCCTTCCTTTTTTGCTAATTTATCTGCTCTATTATTCTATTTGTTACAACTATGTCTTTTTACTTTAACTAAGTCTAAATTTAATTCTTTTATACTAAGTAATTTTAGAATACTTCTTTTAAGATTATAATTCTTTTCCTTAATCTAATGTCTGCTTGACTTTAACTTTTATCTTTGTTAAGGTTTGCTATTGCTGTTGCACTGTTAGTGTAAATCTTGACTTTTTTTTTCTTGGTGTTATTAGCAGCACATCAAATTACAAGCAGCTCTGATTTTGTCGATAAAGACCAATTTTATGCACCAATTGTACCTTCATAAATTACTTTTTCCTCTTTACTATCTACTTGCATCTACTCTACTCCTATGCAATTACTTTTTATTAAGTTTTCTATTACTGATTTCTTAAGTAATCCATCTGTATAGAAAATCAGCTCTTCATTATTTTCTAGTTTGTTTCTTTGTTTTTATAAACTAGCTCTTCTTTAAGTACTTGACTAAGTTATTAATTTTTAATCATTTTTATATCTAAATCTTCATATACTACTTCTTTGACTAGGCTCTTATGTTTGCTTGGTTTAGTTGACTTATTGTATTTCAATTCTCTTATTATTTCTTGCTCTACTTCAAGTTTGGGCACTTCTTTCTTACTAACAATCCTTGATAGAGAGCCTTGAATGTCTTCTCTGTTATTTTATTTTTTACAACTTTTCTGTTCTTCAATTTGATCTAAATTGCAATTATTACATTTTTTCAAAAATTTGTCTGTTTTGTTTTCTTGTAGTTTTGTTTTCCAATATTCTACAAACACCTTTTTGGATGTGCTTGTGACTAGTTTTCTAATTACTAAGGTTTCTTTTTTTCCTATTTGTGATGCCTTTAGTACAACTCATTCTTTTTTCTTGTTATTGTTTGAGCATCTGTCTAATGTTGTCTGTAATAATAATTCTTTATTCCCTTTTGATAACATAAATTCTGGTTTGAGTTGTCTACTACTTTTGTTTTCTAGCAAAATTTCTTCAATTCTTTTAAACCATCTTGCTGGTCTTCCTTTGCTTGATTTTTTTTTTAAGAGTTTGAGTTGCTGTCATGAAATCATTCTATTGTCTTCTTTATTGATAACTTGATTTACTAAGAATATATTGAGCTTTCTTAATACTAAAGCTACTTGTAATGTATACTTGTTCTCTAACATGTTTATGATTTTTAATTTTTTTTCTGTCTTTTTTATGTCTATATTATTAAATTCAAATGACATTCATAACTCTTTAGCTCTAAGTATTAGCTAACATGCTAAATTGTTTTCCTATAAGTTGCTATATACTTTTGCTGAGTTTTTCTGCCAGTTTGTTTCTATTGTACCTAATAGTAGAAGCCTTTGATTAATTCTAATTCTTGTTAGTTTTTCTTCAGAACCTACTGAGTTAATTCATACTTACAAACTTGTGATTTGTTTAATTAACAATTAGTCCTATAATGCATTGCAGTTGCCCAGATTTCTATGAATAATTATACTATTGCTTATTGTTTTTATAATTCCTAGTTTGTGTTTAACTACCTCTATAATAGGCCTTTGTATAGTATTAATTGCTCTTTTTGAAAGCTTTAATACTTGAAGCATATATACCAACTTTGGCACAATACACATATTGTTTATATATGATATCTGAGCACCTGTTATCTTTTTGGTATTGAGCAGTCTTGCTGTAGAACATATCAATTTTTTGGCTTTTTTTTTAACTTGGCCTTCATTAAGTTTATTATTAAGCCAAATTTCTAAGAATTTTGTTATTTTGGTTTTTTCTTCTTCAAAAATCCATTTGTTATTTAGCATAATCTTTCTATTTTCTTTTACTTTACTTGGATTTATTATAATAAGTTTTGATTTCTTTTTATTTATCTGAATGTCATTGAGCTTAAAGAAGTCTTTAGCAATTTGCAATGTATGCTCTATTTGTTCTTTATTACTTGCTATCCATGTTGTATTATCTACAAATGCCACTACTGCTTAACATGATTTCATCTTCACTATATAGTTTAGTTTGTTGTTATTTGAAATTGTTACTACTATTGTATAACCTAGACCTATATCATTCTGTATTCTTTCTAGTAGTAGATTATAGAATACTCTTCATATTAATAGTAAGAGAACCTCTTTTTGTTCAATTCTATTATTCATTACAAAAGCCTCTGTATAACTCTAATGTGTAATTATTTTAGATTGTCTGTCTTGAAATAAATTCAGTATCATTGAAATTGTTTTCTTTGGCAACTTAATTTTTTTCATTGCTTTTTTTAATGCAATTAGTGATACTGAATCAAAAGCCTTTTTTATATCTTGCAGAACTAACCATAGGTTATTGTTATTCTCTTTAGCATCCTCTATTATTACATTTATAATATGCACTAGCTTCTTAGTTGAGTTTTCTGGCAGTTCTGTGAAGTTTGGCTCTTTGAGTATATTTCTTTTATAGAAAACCTTTGTTAATTTTTTAGTCAGAATTTTTGTTGTACACTTTCAAAAGGTTGCTAAAAGTGCTATTAGTCTAATATTATCTAGATTGTAATGCCAGTTTGTTTCTTTGAAGATTGGGTATATTTGTGAAATCATCTATTTGTTTAGGATTTTGTCTGTTTAATACAAATTTTTGCAAAATTTCTAAAGATTTTTTGAAACTTATATCTTGCTGCTTGAATTAGAGTATATGTAATGCTTAAAATTCCTGGTACCATTTTCTTTTTAAGTCCTATTAACATTTCACTTCATTCTTTTTTTGTAATGTTTTGTTCCAGATCTTGGTACTATTCCTCTTTTATTATTCTTTTTGGTTTGTATACTTCTGACCATTATTCTTTAAAAATTTCTTGATTAAATTGCCTTGTTCTAAACTGGTTTTGGTAGTGTTCTTTTGTCTTTTCTAAAACTTCTATTAATTTTATAAATAATTTTCTTTATTTCTTTACCTCTTTTATCAATCTATCTATTTTAATTTTTTTTGATAGTTTATTTAATAGACTTATTAGTATTTTGCCTTGCTTTTTATCAATTATTTGGCATCTTTTTTTTACATTTTCTTTAATTTCTTTTTTTCTTTGGTTATCCAATTCACTGGCCCTTCTTGCATGAAGTATTTTCCACCAAACTTTTAAATTCTCAATGAGTTCATAGAACCAATTCTTCTGTACCAAATTTATATATATTCTATACTGTTGATTAATAAAGATAATTTCTTTATTTAGGTCTTCTATATAGTCTTCTAAGTAACCTAGTTTGATGTTTTTTCTTCCAATATTTATCCATCTTCCTAACTAGTTAAGCATTTTTTCCAATTGCACTTCTTTTATTTTTTTTTTTTGTTAAATGCTGTATTTGATATTATTTTTTTTTGAAAGATATTTGTATGCTATTGTAATGATACTATTCTGATTGCATCTTACTATTTATTTATGTTTTTCTCATTTCTAATGTCTTTTTTTAATTGGAAAAACCTTTCCAAATCTTGAATAGAAATTTTCTTTTCTAGTTGCTTATCAAGATTTTGCTTACAGTTAACCCAATCTTCTTCAGTTGCTTTGTCATACATAATTACTATTTTTTTGATGTTTTTTCTTCTAATTTCTGCTGTGCTGTATGATGTAATTAGGTGGTCCAACTCTATTTTTGCTACTACTGCATTATAATTACTGTTTGTATATATGTCTATTAGCTGAATTTCTGCTTTGTAAAGACCATTTACTAGTTCTTCTGTAACCCAAATATAATCAATTCTTGAACCTGAACCTCAATTTGACCAGAAGACTTCTTTTAATTCTGGATTAATTAATCTCAATGCATCTCTAAATTCTTGTCTTTCAAGCCAACCCAACAATGAGTTAGGTTTTGGTTGCTTTTTCTTGGATTTTGTTAATCTATCTAGGTTAATATCTACTATACTGTTAAAATTGCTTATAATTACTATTTGTGTTCTTTTGAGTCTCTTAATGTACTTGTTTATAATTGATTTTTGA
The DNA here is from genome assembly GCA_910591915.1 of Cetraspora pellucida. Lineage (NCBI taxonomy): Eukaryota > Fungi > Glomeromycota > Glomeromycetes > Diversisporales > Gigasporaceae > Cetraspora > Cetraspora pellucida. The sequence continues at coordinate 11,473 of CAJVQA010001908.1, forward strand.
ATTTGTCTTTATTTTTCTTTGTTATTTAGTGGCAAGTAAGTTATTATAACAATAATCTTTAGCTGTTTGAACATAAAGCTAGCTGAAATTATATACTTGTTTACTCTGTCTATCTGTCCTAAATGTTTTTCCTACTGATTGCTGATTAGCAAACCTATACCTGAACCTTTCTTTTTGTCTAAACATGCATTTGTTCAAAAACTCTTATATCCTTCTAAATTTCTTGTTAGAAAGAATTCCTCTTTAGCCAAGATATTTGTTTCTGAGAGCCTTATAATATCAAGTTCATTATCTATTATCTATTTGTACAGTGCTTTTATTTTTTGATTATTTGCTTTGAGGCCATTAATGTTGTAAGTTGCTAGTTTAAGCTTTATTTTTTTATTTTCATATATTCTTCCTGTATGAATTCTATATTAAGTATTTTTAGTCTTTTGCTAAAACTTGTCTTTATCTATTTGTTTTTCTATTCCTTTACTGTTATCTATATTTAGTGGCTCTACTTTATCTTTTCAAGAGTTTTCTTTTAGATATAGAATGTTTTCTTGTATTATTTCTGTTTCAACTACTTGAACTTTTGAAGAGGAGTACAACTCTATATCTGTTAACTTCAAGTTAACTTCAGTTACTATTAGGAGCAGTTTGATAATTTCCATCTTACTACTGTGCTGTTATTCTTTTTCTGCTCTTTTAATTTGTTAAGGCTGCTAAGTATTCTTAACAGTAACCTTTCTGTAGATGTTTTTGTATCATCTTTTTGCACAGTTTTGTTTTCTTTTTTTTAATTTCCTATTTTTTTTTTTCTTTCTTCATATTTGTATTCTTTTTTCTGAATATTGTTTTCTTTTTCCTTATCATTATAATTTTTGTTAGTTAATCTTGTTTTTTCTCTTAACTTTCTTTTTAACTTGTACTCTTCTCAAAAGACTGTATAGTTGTTGTATCTTATCAGTTTGGACTGTACTGCTTCTAATTCTTCTTGGCTTGCAAATGTAATTATTGCAAATCTCCTGAAATTACTATTCCTATTTGTAAGATTTTATATGATTTTGCACATTTACTTTTTAAACATTGCAAAAGTAGCACCTCTGAAGCTTCTTTAAGAAGCTCTAGTAATTTGGCTATATAAAGATTTTGTCTATTTCTTTGTTCATAATTTTCTTTTCTTTGAGTTACTCATACTAACTTTTTATTATCTAATAGTAATGACCATAGAATGTATTCATCATTACTACTTGTAACCTCAATTATTGCCAGTGTCTGAATTGTGATCTTTTGACTTTTACTATATGTATATTGCCAAAGCTTTTGCACATATACTTTATTTCTTTGTACTTAATATTTACTAGCAAGTTTTAAATTATCAAATATCTTGTAATTTTCATTTTCTCTTTTCTCTTTTTGCTAAAACTAGGTTTTCCTATTTTTTTCTTAAGATGTAAGTTGAATTTCTTTTTTTGTGAATTTAAGGCTACTCAGTATCTTTTTTTGTATTTTGGTTTTATTATCTCTTTACTTTCTTTATAGTGTATATTGAATTTTCTTTCTGGAGTTTTAACCTCTTTTGGAATAAGATTACACCAGTCTCCTTTTTTTTCTTTAATGCACTTACTTAATGTTCTGCTGCTGTATTCACAGTTGAAATCAATTACCATCCAGCTATTACTATTTTGAAATTCATCTTCAATTGTCTTGATATGTTTGTTTCTTCTAAGAACCCACTTCATATAATTGATTTGCTATTTTTTAGTTTCTTTTGGGACTTTAAAGAATAGAATTTTCATTTTAAAGAAAACACTCTTGTAACAGGTCCTGTTTTTAGAAGACTAGAGGTTATCTTCTAACTGAGTTGCTACTGGTTTGATTTTTAACTTTTCTGTTTGGTTGTTTCTTTGACACTTTGGATTATAATTTCTTGCAAGGTTTCCTAACTCATCTTGTGCTCTTTTCTATCTGACACTTTTATACAGTTATCATCACTTACTAATAGCTTCTTATTTTTACTGTTAGTTCTGTTTGTTGCACTAATACTTGATACTTTCTTGTGTTTGATGTTTCTATTTGCTTTATGCTCTTGTTTACTTTTATATCTGTCATCATTGTATCTTCTGTATGTTGTCTTTTCTTTGATATTGCACTAGAATAATTTTCTTCATTTCTATTATTTCTTTCAATCCCTTTCATCTTGTTCTTTTTTTTTCTTATTTCCTCTTTGTTTAAACTTAATATGTAATCAACTGAGTCTAGATTTTGGCTTGCTATCTTAATTTTATTGGCCCAATCTTTGATAGTTTTGTTTGGTACTGTTTTAACTTCTTTTAATTCATATCTTAGGGCTTTGAGTATTTGAATGTATAGTAGAAGATCTTTAGTTGTAATTTTTTGGAGATTATCAAGAGCTAGGTTTTTTGCTATAGTTTCTAAATTACTTGGTTCTTTAGTTATAAATATTTCTAAGATGTAGTTTAATTCATTGCAGTTTAAGTATCTATGCAGTTTGTTATCCATTTCTTACACCTGCTGGATTAGGCTTTGTTTGTTGATTATTTCCATTCAATTACTTTATTTGCTTGATCTATTTTTGTATTTTTGTTGTTTGACTATCTAATTTCTAATTTAGTTTTGTACATGACTTGATGTTGTTGTTTTCTTTTGCTGATTATTGTAAATTACTATATTTGAAATATGGCTGCTTGTTTGCTTTTGTTGTTTACTATTTTGGTTAATCATGAGTACTTTGCAATTTTTCTGGAGTAGTGTAATGCCTTACTTTTGTCAGAACCAATTTTTTCTGAAACTGACTTCAAGTTTTTCCAATAATTTGGTTTTGATAAAGGTAAATTTTATATTGAAATAAGAAGAAGACATACTAAATAAGTAAAATCTATATCCTTCTAGATACTTTAAAAAGAACAGACCAAGTTGATTAGTCTATATGGATCAGAAATAATAAATAAATGAAATTTGTTTGCTCTTTACTAGAGTTGCCAAGTTTATACTAGCAATCAGACTGCAATTAGCTGCTTGTGGCTTTTAAGTTTCTAATAATATTAAACCTAATAGTGTTAAATCTAATATTTTTTAAAAAAGCTATATTATTAAAGAGAACTTGTAATATTGTTTTTAAATTTTTTATCAATTTTGCTTATTTTGATGATTTACAGAAAAGAGTGGTTGAATGTTTTGTATTATTACTATTATATAAAAAAACTATATTATGTTTTATAAAGTGTATTAGCAAAAGAAATTTATATAGAGTTTTTGTAAAATAAATATATTAAATTTTTTTTTAATTTAATCTTGTTGCAACAAATATTAAAGAAATTAATATTGTGCTCTTGCAAATATATTTACAAATTTCTGTTCTATTTTTGATTCAAATTATTTTATTAAAATTTTAAATATTTTAGAAAAAAGATATATTTTTTGATTCTTTTCAAACTATTATAATAATATTTTAGTTTAAATTAATAATTTATATATAAACTATAAAGAGTGTGATAACTTAGTGAAGTAAATAAGTTGTTAACCTTCCAAATAGTAAATTGGAAGTTCAAAATCCACTAATAATAAAATTTTGAATAATTACTTATGTATTACATATATATTATTGCAACAGATTTTCTGTTAATTAGTTGGAATAAGGTATCTGTAACTATAGTTATATTAGTATAACTGGCAGATTATGAAGCATTTATGTAATCTTGGTTATATAAAGGAATGCAAACTGGTATCAAGTAGTGCAAACCTAAAATAAGTCCTTATAGCTATGTAAATCCATACAACTAAAAAAAACCAAAGCTTATTTAAAATATCTAAATAGAGAGATAACATAAATTTTTAATAGTATCAGTATAAAGGCTAGACCAAAGAAATAGATACAAATATAGAGAAGTCAGGTAGGTAAAAACCTCTAGATAAAGAGTATCAGCAACTAGGCTACTGAAATCAGACTGAAAAATAAGAATATCAGGCTGGACTGAATATATTAGAAACAGGTTATAGTTTTACTGAGCTATCTAAATTAGGAGTCTGAGAACAAAGCAGAAGTATACTATAAGTACTAGAGATATGCTATAAAGTAGATGCTATAGTTAGATAAACTTTACAAGAGCTAGCCTTGTTAATGTTTTATAAAATGAATAGTTGTTAACAGAAAGACATACTAAGGTCTTATAGTCAGATGACATGCTCTGAAACAGGTAATGGCCTAATAGATGTATACAAAAAAAGATCAAATGTTAGGTTAGTAGCACTTTATATATAGGAACCAGGTAATAAAAATCATATAAAAAATAACATTCAGATGTATAGAAACTAGGTATTATTTGTTTAGATAAAGTACTGAGATCAGAGTGTTTAAATAGATAATCTCTTAGCAAATTATAAGTATAACAGCTAGTTTAGAACCCTCAGGCAAACTATTTAAATTAAGTAACCAAAAGTTGCACATGTGGCTGATTGCACATTTACTATGTACAAGTTATATATATAATATAATTAAAAACATAAATAAAGATAGTAGTTACTGATAACATTAGCCTTAGCAAAAGCAAAAAAAAATATGTGAACTATAGATAAAAAAAGTAAATTTAAATAAGAAAATAAAAAAATATGTATTGTTAATTATAATAATTTATTTAATTCTTAAATAAATATATATTATTTATATATAATGTTATTTATTTTGCAAATAAAAATTTAAATATATATAGATATAGTTATATAATAATATAGTAATTATATAATTAATAATTATAATACTAATTTTATCCAATTAACTAATATAAAATAATTGTTTGAGTAATCTATTTATAAACTTTAAAGTATACTTCTCTGATAACAATTATTAAAATTTATTAGTTACGGTATAATAATTATTTTTTTACAGATTTATAATTATAATTTCTTAACAATCTACTTATCAAATTGGATCAATGTTTTTTATTTAATAGTTATAAAATAAGTTTTTATTTAAAAAATTAATATTATATAAAGTAGCTATTAGCTTTAATTATAGTATAAACATGTCAAAATATACTTTTAACAAAGTTTCTAAAGATTAAATTATTTAAATTAAATCTTTTGTTTTGAAGCAATAAAATAGTTCTGACTTACTGCTTAGCAGAAAAACATACTTATAGATAAAAAACTCTAATTAATTCCAAATATATTTAATAAAATTAAGATCTGGCTATATAAAAGCTATGAAAGTATTTTTATACAATTTTATGTAACCAGCTTTCAACAAATGTTACAAAATAAATTTTCATATTATCATTTTAACAAAGGTATTTTTTTTCTAACAACAATTTTTAAAGCTTCTAAATAAGGTAACAAACAATTATAAAGGATTTAAGTATAGTTTTTTATATTTATCTTACCAAAAATCTGAATCAACAATCTAGAACTATATATACTAAAACAATTACATATTATTACACCTCTTTTTTTAATCTAAATGTTAGAACTAAACAATTTATATTATACTTTTTCTTTAATTTATATTTGAATATTTTTTCTAAATATTTTAAACTATAATTTATTACTTTAAATAACATTTTTTATTTTAATGTTCTTTGTTTTTAGCCTACTTTAAATGACCCATATAGAAGGGTTTATTTACAAGTAGTTTTCTCTTTTTAACTCAGTTAAAAAACTCTTTATTATGAAGATAATATTGAATAGTATATATAAACACTTTATAAATATTAATTAGATAAATTTATTAATCAAAATATTCAAACTAATCTTTTTATTTTGCTTTAAACAGTATACAAGATAATGAATGCCATGTTTAGTTATTTTAGAAGATATTACTAAATAAAAAAAAGTTTAATGACTTTGGTCTTTTTGTAATAATTAACTAGGCACTTAAGTTGCTTAAAAGGAGTTAGTAATAAGTGTTATATAATAGTATTATACTGGTATAATATATATGTAGATTCAGATAAGCATTTGTGCAATTTTATTTAAGTTAATAGATTTTAAGTAGCAATATAATAAGATTATAAATATATATGAGCAATGATGCTTTTATATTAATTATATAAATATTTGTTATTAATTATGTTTGTTATTAGTTAAAGTATTAATTGAGATAATATATTTAATTTTTTTTTGTAAATTTATCTTATTTACTCTGATTTAACCTGCAGGCATATTTGCTTTCAAGTTAATTTAGTCAACAGATAGAAGATAACATACTATGTAATATAAGATTAATACTGCCAAGAATGTATATTGTATATATGAACTTAAGGATATTGTGAAATTAAGTAGATATCTAAGGTTAAGAACATTAGAGTGTTTAAGTGTTTATTCATTCTTTATTTCTTATTTATTTAGTTATATAATTAATTATTTAAGGCTTAAAAGATTAGATTAAGACTAAAACTTATAAATGAATAAGATGAAGAAATTAAACTTTAATAAAGTTTAGACCAAATACATTAAAATAAAATAGTAAGTTAAAAACATTTATTGATTAGAGATAAGTTTTTATTTAATCTAAAAGAAAAAGAGTTAGACTAAATATATAAATGTTATATTTATATACTTTATTCTTTGAATAAAGCATTAAATTTGATGTTTTAGTCATAAAAGGAATTATAAAAAAATTAGATGTTCTATTGTTGTTATATGTTTTAGTATTATGGGTATTAATTATTTTTGCTTATTAAATAGTTATAATAATCATAATTTAGAAATATCTCAAGTTAAAATCTGATAAAGTCAAGTCATTTCATATTATTTAAATTATATGTTATAATTATATCAGAAATGGAGTTTGTACAACATACAACATAGTGTATAGTTTATAAGCAAGTTAATATGTCTGTGCGATTCTCAGCACTTGATTGGTTCACATAACTCTGTTCACACATAATGTTATATGTTGCCTATTTTTCACATACCATTTCACTTGTAATATAACTATTACATGTGTGCTTATACATGTGAGCATTTAATATTTAATGTATGGTTTATAGATGTCTATGCGATTTTCAGTATATGATTAGATAATTTGTCATTATGACTTTGTGTAGTATATTGACAATAATTTAAAAGGTAGGTATTGAGAACAGATGCCTCTTTTATGCAAAATCTTGGAATTGATTGGTCTGCATGACTTATTCAATATTTAATATTTTTTAAAAAAATAAAATAAGTGCATACATCTGTAAAATCGAAGATGCTATAACAAATGATAGTAAAAATAAGTTTTTTAGACACAAATATTAGTGTCTCAATATAAATTTAAAGACCTCAATGCTAAATATTTGGTAATTTTTATTTTTTTTTATTAAATTTTTTATTGGGCAGATAAAATAATAATTACTGATCATTAAGAACTTAATCGAAAGAATTTATTAATCATTTCTAAATACAGATATGTTTCATAGATTTTTAATGTTTTCAAATTCAACAGAACTGAGTGATGCTAGCTAACCAACTATATAGCAATCAGACATTAACTTTATTAATAGGTTTTTGGGCTCAGTTACTGAAATTCAAACAAATATTCAGATTGCAAGTACTATTAACTTCTTTTATAAATAGTCATTTTCTTGTCCAGAAATAGATTGCAATAAAAAATATAGTTTTCCATGACTAAAATAGTATCTGTGTAAATTTCTTCTATTTCTGGTTTTGTGCAACAACATTGCACAGCTACTTATTTTAATAAGCATTTGTATGATAGGCATATTTGATATTTTTTAGTAAATGTAATGATAATTGTGCTTATTAGAAAGTGATTACTAGTAATAAAGCAATTATTGTGATTATTTATATAGTAATAATTGTTATTTAGCAAAATGGGTATTGTCATAGTTTAATTAAAAAATCAAAAGAGAAAAATTTGATATAAACATCAACAAGTTGAATTCTAAAAAAAAATAAGGGCTTCACCTTGAAATCACCTTTCACATTTCTGATCAGAATAAATCAAACAATATGTAAGGTATTTTTTGCTTTTATTTATAATAAGTTTATTCTAAAATGTATATTATGAATATAATCTCTTACCTTGTCATTCACACAAGGTGATCAGTTAAACTAAAATTATTAATATTGTCAGAGGTAAAACTGACACCTCATAGAATCTGGGAAATGGATGTCATTATGTTATACTTACCTAATTAGAGTTGCCCATAATGATCCATCTGAAACATGTGTGTTCAGCCCCAAAAGATGTTATATAAAAGTATACAAGCCTCTATACAGGACCCAATTACCCCTCTAATTAAAGTAAGGTTGACCTAGACCAACCTGTTATGCTGAGAATAAACATTAACTCCACCTGTTTTACTTGGGTTAGGTGTGAGGTGATGTCAAGAAGGTGTGATTAAAGACAATACAATGCTAAAGTTATTCAATTGTCAGAGCAAATGCAAGTACTAACTATAGGATATGAAAAGTTGACAACTGTATTAGTCACTTATTTAGAAGCAAAACCCCAAACTAACAATAATCACAGTAACTATAGTAATCAAAGTAATCATAACAATAACAATGCTAAAATAAAAAAACTCTTTCCATAAATTCTTTTTATACAAAAAAACTAAAAATCTGTCAGTACTAAAATCATCAATATCTGGTTATTTTATTAAGATAACCAACTTTGCTGTCTTAAATAAATTGCTCAGCTTCTAATTTTACATATACTCTGAAAGTTTCAAGTCTATAACTTTCAAACTCACAGTTTAACAATGCCAAAATGGCCTTTAGCCTTCACAATTAAACTTTTAATTATTTCTCATAAAGTATTTTATTAATCTATTCTACAGTTATAAGAAAAGTTGTAAAGCACTTCCTTTCAATCAAAACAAGCCCAAAAAGAAGCTTGCAGCCCTAAATTTGACGAAATTATAATAGAAAACAACTTTAACTCCTCTGTAGTTTTTAATTCTTTTTTTTAATTCTTTTGTTCTTATCCCCAAATTTTTTCTCCAAAATGTTTTTCATATAACCTTAAATCATTTCTAAAATTGGTTTCATTTAATTTTACATTGTGTAAATTAAATTTATCTAAAAAAGAAATTTATTTGTTACAAATTATCTTGTACTAACTTGCTAAAAATAAATTTTATACTCAATTACACAATAGTCACTGTAATACTCAACTATTTATAAATTTGTACTACATTAGCCACACTAGCCACACCAACCACAATAGCCACAAACTTGTGTTACCTAGGTTACACAAGGTTACACAAGTTGCTGCAGCTGCAGTAATCATTGTTAAACTTCTGCAAATACAAATTATACTCTGCAATTAAATTTATACTATAATTAAATTTTTAAAAAAAACCTTTAATCAAAAATTACAAAAAATTTTACTAAGTAACCTAAACTCTGACTTCTAAGTAAACTCGTAGCACTATGTCTACTCTTAGTACAAAAACACCAGATACTTTAGATCTTGATTATTTCTTTAATAATTATGCAAGCTCTTATGGCATTGCTATCTATAAAAATAAACCTGTACAAGTAAGACTATCTTGGACAAATACAAACCTACCAAATGTATTATCATGGAACTTAGATCTCATCTACTAACTCATTTTTTTCCTGCTCCTGCAACAACTGCAAAAATCAAGTGCATGTATGGATTATTCTATACTAAATTCATTGCAGAAAACAATAAAACTTATAAACTTATTAGCAAAACTGATAAAACAACAACTAACAAACAAGCCAAAAAGCTCCAAGAAGCACTTGCAAAATCTAAATCTCAAGTTCTACCATTCCTTACAGCTACTATTCATACACACACTTGTCCTAAATGCCAAATCTCCATTAACTGTAAAATGGCTAACAACAATCATGCATTATAAAATGAATCTACTTTCTATTAAAATATAGCATATTATAATAATTGCTTAGCTGAAATTTATAAAGAAATGACCTTAGCTAATTAACCCAAACCCCAACCTACTGAAAACCCTGAACAAGGTTTATCTTCACAACATAAACTTTTAACTCAACAGCTTGTTATTTCTTTACTTGATCAAAACCCGAATAATCCTCTTGTTTCAGAATTCGTATTTACTTCACCTAACTTTGAAGAAACAACTTCTACTAACAATGATATGGATATTGACAGCTCTACTACACCACCTAAACTACAACAACAACCACAAATCCAACAAACACAACAATTACAACAACAACAACCTGTACATCAAGCTTACCACTTTTACACAAACAACAGTCTAACAAAAAACCACTTCAACAACCTCAACTGGCTCAATCTTACAGCCAAGTAACAAGACCCAAACTCAACCCATCATATGACTTCTTAGCAAACTTTCTAGTTATCAATAAAATGCAAAATCATACAAAATTACAAACAGAAATATCCTAAAAACTCTTCAATTTTCTTAAAAAACATCTTTATAACTTTTATTCTGGCAAAGTTATTAAAGAAGCAGTTAGAAAACGAGATCCACTCAAAGCAAGCTTTTATCTATTAATTAGACAAATGGCTGGTACTAGACCTCAATTTCTTACTAACTTAATCCAACAGCATAACTCTAATAATGACAAAGCTGCTACAATACTATTTAACATTCTCGAAGAAACACTTAAAAAACTTATTCTTACATTTACAACAGTTCTTTTTACTAAACTTAATATCCAGAAATAATTACCTCTTCAGCCACCATTCCACCTATCCAAACCTATAACTGACTACAATTTTGTATTAATCTTGCCCAACTTCACTTATATCTCTCTAACAACTATCAAGCAATTAACTACACTAAATTCACAGAAGATATCAAACTTAGACCCAAAAGATTTAATATAACATCTGAGGTTATTGAAGTTGATAAACAACATCAGTTCCTCTTTATTAAAATGGATAACTGTTTTAATATTAAACTTAACTTCAACTTTCCTAAAACCTTATTCCTTGAAAAATACAATATACCATCTTTAAAAAATTTACTTAATTACTTCAATGAATGGTTTGAAAAATTTTTTTCTATATACAGTCACTAATTCTCCAATACTATTAACAAAACCAAAGTCCAAAACTATCTTAAATATGAATTTAGACAACATTTCATTTTACATCTTAAAAAGCTTCTACCTATCACCATTGAGTTCAAAAAACCAACTAGTCTTTATAAAAAATGTAATGAAACCTTCAGACATGCCAACTACTACATACTTAATTGCACAGACCCCAAATGTCCTTATCTTGAGCCAATCATAACAAAAGATAAGAAAAAAGAAGATGATAAAGAAAAAGAATCAGAAACTGAAGATAAACCTAGCAAAACTCAAAAAACAAATCCTAAGCCACAACCTATACACAACTCAACCAAACTTATCAGAAATATATTCAAAGCATCATACAATACCTATCCAAAAAAAATTAAAGCCTGAAATGAACCTTTCCTTGATGCTACAATATTCTATATCAAAGAAAAACATGAAGCTACATTTACTAAACAAATCTCTACTACAGTTTTAGATGAATTGGCAGCAAAAGCAGAAGAGTATACTTGTTCTGCTGATTCTGTCAGAACTAATTCAAAATGACAAGCCTTTTACTTTTATCAATATCTAACTATTTATCAAAATACTGCTGCAGAAAACCAAACATTGACAAAATAGACAAACAACAGGCTATCAACTTCTTTACATCTAAACTTATTGACACTGATTTTCTTGCACATATCATTACATACTTCGATTGTACTCGCAATGAATCTCCTAACTATTCTGCAATAACAAAATTCTATAAAGAAAAAGCATTGCCAAAAGCTGAAACAATTTTATATAAAAAATTCAACATCAAATTTGAAATACCCATATCTATCACAGAGTTACTCTTCTTAGAACAAAAAGAACAGACTCCTTTTCAATAAATTTGTCTTCTAAAAAACCTATAGATGCAGCTGCTATCCTATTAAATAACATATTCACAGTAGTTAATAGAAAAAATAATGTAAGTAGGTAAGTGGTAAAGCCTATTTACATGAAAGGCCAAGATTATGATGGTCAGACCCAATGTACAAGTCAGACTTTGATACTTTGCATAGCAGTTAGAGCTGAGCATACAGTGAATGATCATGTAGAAGACAATCTCAGAAGATTATTTTCAACATCTTTAAGCCTCTATGATCTTCATACATGTTTCAACAAATTCCTTCTTTATTACAACTTACCACTTCTTCCTCATGGTCAAACGATTCAATCTCTTATACAACATATTGA
>CAJVQA010001909.1:0-23701 GCA_910591915.1 Cetraspora pellucida
TGCTAGTTCTAGACTCTCAAGTAGAACTGAGTCGAATGCTTTTTTCATATCTTGTAGAAGTATTCATACTTCTTTACCCTTCTCTTTTGCTTCTTCCATTATTATATTGAGAATATGTACTGGTTGTTCTGTTGAGTTGCCTGAGAGGCCTGCATAATTTGGTCCTTTGAGTATTTCTTTTTCTGTAAACACTTTGACAAGCCTTCTAGTTACCACCTTTGTTACAACTTTCCTAAATGTTTCTATTAATGCTATTAATCATATATTGTTTAAACTATATTCCTACTCAACATCTTTAGGTATTAGGTAAACTTGTACTATCTTCTATTTCATTGGAATTCTTCTTTCTACTAGGCATAGGTCTGCAAAGTTTCTAAATACTTTTTGCATTTTCTTTCTTGCTTGCTTTATTAGAATATAGCTTATATCTGATATGCCTGGAGCTGTTCCTGTCTTCAGTTTTCTTAGTGTTTCTTCTTATTCTTTTTCCTCAATTTCTCTTTTAACTTCTGTATACCATTCCTTTTTAATGTTTTCTTGTGGTTTATATATTTCTTTCCACTCATTTGACATCTCTTCTAGCCTTGTATTTCTTTTCCTGAATTGTTTTTTGTAATGTTCTGCTACTCCTATTCTGATGTCTTCTGGGCTTGTTAGCAAATTTGTTTTTTCTTCTGTTTGTTTGATAAATCTGTCGAGTACTATTTTCTTATAAGGCTTATTCAGGAGACTTGCTATCATTTTTTTCTAATTTGTTCTAATCATTTCACATCTTTTATCTATATTTTTTTCTATTTGTTTTCTCTGTACTCACTCTTAATTCTTCTTTTTTCTTTCTAATAATAGCTTTCTTCATCTTTTTATGTCTTCTATCCATACATTTGACCATTGTCTTTGTGGTTTTGGCAATTTTGCACCAATTTCCTTGCCTAGTATCTTTAATTGTTCATTTACTTCGTTTCTTTTCTCTTCTGTTACTGCTTGTGCTTTTTTAGTTTTTGCATACTTGATTACTTTTTGTAACTTGATAATGCTTTCTTCTTGTTGCTGTTCCTTCTGGCTTCTTCTTCTGTTAGTTACTATATTAAATACTTTTTTCTTAAGTATGTGTTTATTTGCTGCTGTAATAATAGCTTCTTCGATTATATTCCATATATTGTTTATTCTTTCTGCTTTACTTTTCTTATTCTGTTCTTCCTTGCAAATGTTCTTTAGAACCTCTTTTATTTTTAACTGCTTTTGCAGCTTTTGTGCATAGTTTTTCCAATCTTCCTGCTTTGCTTGATTATATAAATATATTGTTTTTAACTGCCTCCTTTTTTTAATCTTTGCCTTGCTTTTAGTTGCTATCATATGCTTGATTCATATTTCTGCTGTTACTATCTTGTGATCACTCTCTGTAATATCTTCTACCTCTTCAATTTCTGCTTTTTGTAAACCTAAGACCAGCTCATCTGATATCCATATGTAGTCAATTCTTGTTGCTGCTTCTTTATTTGATCATGTGTATTGTCAACCTATTGAATTCATATCTCTATATGTATCTCTGAAGTCTTGTTTTTTATCCAATTGAAGATTGGCAGCCTTTTGTAGTTTGTTGTTTGTAAATGTTGTCTGTTAAGAATGTTGTCTGCCATGTGATTAAAATCACCCATTATAATAATTTGTGTCTGTCTCTTTCTTTTTAAGATTGTTTCTACAATTTTTTTGTTAAATGTTTCTTTCTACTACCTTATCATTTGGTGGTATATATGCTGTGATTACAACTAATTCTAATTGTTTAAAGTATAGTGTAATCTTTATCATATATTTACTTATTCTTTTAACTGCTCCTATGTGCTTTTTCTATTGTTCATCAACTATAATTTCAATGCCCAAGCCTTTCTTCTTATTTTCAGCTATGTTTGTTCAAAACTCTACATATCTTTTGCCTATCATATATGTTAGGAAGTTTCCTTTTCTTTCTGTAAGGTTTGTTTCTGTAATCCCTAGTATTGTAATTTCCTTTTCTTCTGCCTAGCCGAGCAAGTTTTCCAGTTTTCAACCCTTGGTCTTGAGTCTATTCACATTGTGACATGCTAGTTTTATTTTCTTTTTTCACTCTTTTCATTTTTCTTTAAGTGGCTTGCATTTTGTTTCTGTACTCTTAGGTTTTTTTTCTTTTCTATCATATACTTTCCCTTCTTGACAAAGAGTCTTAACTTCTTTCCTTTTTTTAAACACCTTTTTTTTAATTTGTAAAAACTCTTTGATCTTCTTATCAATATTTATTGATTCAACTGTGACACCCTTAGAAGTGATTAGCTAGGCCACTTTTTATACCTAGCTGCATTTCTTCAATTTTGTCTAGTCTATCCAAAATTTGACACAATACATCTTCTACTTGTACTGTTCTTGCTTGGTTTTGTAGGACTGTTTTGGTTTTCCTTTCTTTTAAGTTAACTTTTTTTACTTTTATATTAGCATTTTTATCTCCTAGCCATTTTTTTATATTTTGTATTTGTAGGTCTAAGCCTATTTTACTGTATTTTTTATTTGGGCTTTCTTGCATTATGCTTTTAGTTCTTGATGTCTTTTGTCATTTGCTATCTACTTTTGATCTTTTTTGTTTCCTTCTTCTTGATTCATCTCTTTCTTGTACTTTTTTCTTCCTGGGATTTTCTCAACTCACTCATGGTTGTTGTACTATATTAGTGTTGTTTGAGCTTCTTCTGCTACTAGAGCATTCTCAAAAGTGATTATTGCAAACTTTCTTTGATTTCCATTTCTGTTATATGGGATGTATACTGCTTTTGCAACTTTGTTCTTTAAGCATCATAACAAAAGTACTTCTGAGGCTTCTCTTAGGATATTTAGTAATTTGGCTATATACTGTTCTTGCTTGTTTCTTTGGCTATAATCTTCATCTCCAATTGTTATACATGCTAATTTGTTGTTGCCAAGTGGCAGCATCCATGGAATGTTTTCTTCTTTCTTTATGCTTGCTCCTATTACTGCCAATGCCTTATATAGTGATCTTTTGACTCATATAATGTTCAAGTTCTTGAATTTTCTGCACATATATTTGATCTTTTTTTCATTAATATTCGGTGATAGATCCTATATGGTTATCTGTTTTTTCTCTTGCAGTTCTTTTCCTTTTTCTTTGTCTTTGTCTTCACTGTTTCTTATTAAACTGCTTTTTTTTATAATATATTTTTCTTCTTTTTCTTTTCCTTGTTTCTTTGCTTCTTCTGTTCTTCTTGGTTCTTTATTTTTTCTTGTTTGTTTTATGTTTTTTTTTTCTTTTTTTTTAATATTGTGTTTCTCTTGCTGTTCTGTTTTCTGGTTTTTACTTTTATTCTCTTCTGGAATGAGTTTGAGCCATTTACCTTCTTTCTTCTTGATTTTGTTCATTACCACATCTCTGCTATATTTACAATTAAAATCTACTTTTATTTAATTGTTTTTATTTTTGAATACTTTTTTGATTGTTTTAATATGATGATTATTACTTAAAATTCACTAAACATACTTTATTCTTTCTTCTTTGGATTCATCTGGCAAAGCATATGTTGGCATATTTGCCTTGAAAAATTTGTTCTTGTTGCATATCCTGTTTTCTGGAGACCATCAACTATGCTCAATTGTATTTGCAGAAAATGAGATGCTAGTTTCTTCATCAAATGGTTCTTCCTCTTGTTCTTCTATTTCTATATTTGTGTCTTTACTATTTCTTTTAATTTCTTATGATATATTACTTTTAAACATTTTAAATCTATTACTCATTTGGCTTGCTTGGTGATGCAGTATAGTAATGCTAAAACCTTTTATTTGTTCTTCTAATGATTCCAGCTCTTGCTCATTATTTGTTCTTTTTTTTTCTTAGTGTATTGATTCTTTGTTTATGTTTATATTATATTCAAAGGATTCTGAATTGAAGCTTATTGACTTAAGCTTTTCTGCCTACTTATCAATTATTTTTTCTTTAAACAAGCCTGTTTTTGTTATTCTTAATGTTTTTAGTATTTGACTATATATTAACATATTATAGAGTATAATATGTTTTGGGTCATATATTGCTAATTTCTTAGCAATATGCTTTATACTACTTGGGTTCTGTGTAGAAGTTTTAAGGACTTGGTCCAAAATTCTACAGTCTACATGTCTTCGATTTCTATCTCTTATTCCTCTAATGTAAGATATGATATCTGTAATGCAATTTTCATTTATTGGTTTGTATTCTAAATTTGGATCAGGATCTTTTTTTTTTGGTTAATCAGTATCTAGAATTGAGCTTTATAATATTTGTTAGTATGTTGTTAGTACTATGTTACTAATTCTATTGTACTGCTTGCTGTTTCCTAATTTGGTACAAGGCTTGTTTGTTTGTTGTTGTTTGTTGTTGCTACAGTTATCATGTGTTTTGTTTTCTGTTTTTCCAAGATAATGTCAATTCTCCAAAAATTCAAATTTTTCTTGTCGAAAAAGTTGCTATTTTATTTTAATAGTTTGGTGCAACTTCCTTTGTCTTCTAACCTCTACTATATTATATGTATTTCTTTCTAATACAGCTTTTTTGTTAGTAGCCTAAAGGATGATTGCTAGCCAGTTTTCCTGTTATTTTTGTATTTTGTTTTTCCTTGTTTTGGAATTGAGGATCAGTAGAAGAGTTGCTAAACTTGAAAGGTTTTTGATTTCTAATAAATTAGTTTTAATTTATATATATAATAATATATATATATATATATTTTTGGTATTAAGGTAAGGCTTTGCTTATGTTTTTATTAGTAATTTTAATTATATATATTAATATACTATATACTAAGATATACTAAAATTGTAAATTACAAAATAATAACTATATGCAAGAATTAAAGCTTAGACAGTTTTATTTGTGATCTAAACCAACTATAGTAGTTAAAGTTCACTTAAATTTGTAATATTAAAATGTAATTATAAGATATGCTATGATTAATTCAGAATGTTAACTATATATTGATTTTTCTAATAGCTTATTCAATTAGTGAACAGATATTAGGATATGAATATAATTGATTTGCTATTTTATATAAACATAAGTATGTATAGTTTATATATAATCTTTTGTGATGTCTAATTTGCTATATTTGTTAAAAAATATGATTATTCTTAGAGCTTAGAAGAGATGTAATATTATTATTTTTTTTCCAGTTAGAAAAGTCAATATAGTAAGGTTTCTATATTTGATTATAAGTTTAGTTATTAATGTCAAGAAGTATTTAATAATAGTTTGTGAAACTATTTTAATAGACATGTTGTAATTATAAATTATTTCAATTAGAGCTTTAGATATAAAGCCTTTAAAAGTAAGGTCAAGATAGAAAAAGTTTGCTTGAAATGATATTTAGTTGAATAAAGAATGTTTTTGATTTTTGCAAATAAGTTCATATAGTTAACTAGTAGATAAGTTAAGACCTGCTTTGATAAAATGTACTAAATTAATAAGTTAATAATATTTATAATAAGAGATGAATTAGAGCAAATTAACCAATATAAGTAAGAGTCAAAAAAATTGCATCAAAAGCAGTTGATATTTAAAAAAATCATTAAATAGGTATTGTAATGAGAAAAGTATATTAATAGTTAATTTAGAAGAACTTTAATTTTGAAAGTTTTAGATTGGTTAAGTTTGAAGCTAGTAAAGTTAAATATAGATTTTTGAGTATGATTAAGATACAGCTATATAAATTTTCAGTTTATATAGTAGTTAATATAAGCCTATTCATTGTTTCTTTTTTGTGAAGACCACATTGTCAGTATGTGTACTTTATAGATATTTTTAACAAAATGTCTAATAGAAAGTTCAACAAGATTTTGTTCATATTATAAAATATAAAAAGGATTGTAATATTTATATATTGAAAGTTTAAAGATAAAAAAAAAGTATGTTGTTTTGCTAAAAAATTAGCTATAATATTAAAGGTATTATCTGTATAAGCTTAAACTTTGTGAAAATTAATATTTAAATTAAAAAATTTAATAATTTTGAAAAGTGTATGCCATAAAGACTATGTATTAAATTTAAAGAGTTTGTTAGAATCATTAAGTTGAGTAAAAAGTTTGTAAAATTTAGAGATAACAGATTGTAAGTCAGTATAAATTTAAAGTATTGCATTAAGATATAGTTGAAATTGCTGATAAAATAAAAAAGAGAGCTCTGCCTTATAGACTGATAGCCAAAAGTAAATTTTAGCTAAGAATTTGTAAAGAATTTGGTTGTTACTGTTAACTTGAACCCATCCAATACCCATTAAGCTTTGTTCAGTTCCAATATTAGTTAATAATTCATCTGTATAAAAAATAAATTCCTTATATAACAGACTGTTTTAAAAAATTTCCTTAAGTTTGTTTGAACATTTATTAGATTTAAAAATTTTAGCAATAGTTGAATTTAATTTATTAATAGTAGAATAATTATATAGAATTCATAAAAAATATTTAATTGCTATTAAGTAAATAAGATCCAGATAGTTAGCATTAAGTTTGAGTTTAGAGATTTTTCTTTTTAAAAAGCTGATACAAATAGTTATTGATATATTAATTGTGCATATTTGATTAATTCTATTTGAGTTAAAATAATACTTAGTACATAGTGTGCAGTTCAAATCTAAAAAAGAGTAGTAATAATTATATTCTAAATCAATAATAGTATTTCAGTATAAAAAACTAATTTGTATTTGGAAAATATTTGCAGATTTTGCTAATAATGATCTTTTTATTATTGTTATTATATGTAAATAACTATAGTTTAAGTTTTTTCTTAATTAATGAAGTGTTATATACAAATGCATTAACTTCAGATGATTAAAAATGTAAAAAAATTAGGTAGTATAGTTTGTTAAACAAAATTGTGTCTTCTAGATAGATAAACCAAAGAGACTGCCTTTCTTTAGTTAGATGATGAAGTTTGGTTAAAAGGTAATGCTATTTAAATAGAGTACTGTTATTTGCAGTACATAGTTGTTTTAAATAGAGTATGTTGTTTTTTTGAAGTTGTTTTCTAAAAGTATTGTATTTAAGATGCTAAATAAGTATAAGTTCTAATAGTTGATAACTATCATGAATTGTGTTAAGCCACAAGACATTATAATTTGCTAAAATTGAAATGCCCAAATGCTATAAAAGTTGTATAATTTTGAAGTTAAGTATAAGTTTGTTAGGTTCATCAATAAGTGGTTAGTTGTGCTGAAGGATATTAGTAGCAGACCAAAGATTGTTTTGGAGTTGCTATAATCTAATTTTTGTAAAAATTCCAAGTGTTTCTAGGTTGTTAATTCTTTGTTAAAAGCAGGATATATGATGTTGTAACTAGATGTTCCAAATATTATATATATTATATATATAAGAGTTTAGCATAATGTTGTTAGAACTAGTGTAAGAAAGTTTGGCTTTATGTTTAATTATAGTAAGGTATTTGGATAGAATGTTGTTACAGATAAAGTGTTTAAGAATTATGTTATGTAATCTGTATTTGATAATAAGAATAATTACAGTATTAGTAATATATATAGCTTGTTTGTAATTCTTTTGGTGTTGTAATGTTGATGAGTTGAATTGCTTCATTATAAATTAATTAACTTTGTTTTGTATAGAAGTTATTAAGAATAAACTAGCATTCTAAAAATTTGAATAGAAGGTTGGCAGAAGTAGATGTAAGTAATAAATTAAAGAAGTAAATAGAAGCTATAGATAAGGTATTTGAGTTAAAGATTGATTTAGTTAAATTAATTTGTATGTCAGCTATATAGTAAAAGAAGGTGGCTATAGCAATAATTATTTGTAATTCTTCTTTAGATTTGGTTATCCAAAGTGTATTATTCATATATACTAATACAAATACTGAGGTTTGAAGTTGTTAAGACTTTGGCTGAAGCAAACTAATCTCCTACTTTGTAGTTAAAATGTATTCTAAGAAGTCTGAGACTATTTTGTTAATCAAAGAAACATAATAAATTCTCTAAAATAAAAAAGTTATAGTTTTTTCTTGGTCAATGCTATTTTTAGCATTGTATAAGTTAGTAAGACTTAAATTTGTAATAACCTAGTTATGTTGATTAGTAAGCAAGTTGATAAGAATATTAATAAGATTAAATAACATGTTTAGATGTAGTAAGGATTTGGTAAAAAGTATTAGATCTACAGAGTCATAAGCTTTGCTTATGTCCTGAGATAAAAGCCAAAACTGTTTAGAATTACAAGAAGCTTTTTTGATAACATTGTTAAGTATATATATAGGAATAGTTATACTATTGCTAGGTAGGGCTATATAGTTAAAAGGTAATAAAATTTTGTGATAAATAAAGATGTAGTTAAGTTAGTTAGTAAGAAGTTTGATAATATATATTTAATATAAATTTATTTTTTTAAAATTTAATATTTAAATTTTAAACAAATCTAGATTTATTTAGAATTTAGATATTAAATTTTTATATTTAAGTTAAATATTATTAATAATTAATTGCTAATTACAAATTAATTTATTATATTATTTGATTACTAATTAAAATATCTAATTTAACTTAAATATAACTATTAATTAATTAGCTAATTTTATATTTAATGTTATTAGCAATTAACTGTTTATTAACTACTAATTTCATCTTGTTATTTAGAATAAAATTAGTTAATAATTAATAGTTGAGTTTAGATTAAATTAGTCATTTTAATTAGAAGTCAATTTTCTTATATTTGATTAGTACTATGTTATTAAAAAAATGATTAGAATTTTTAAATCTTTTTTTTTTACAACTTTAGCTTATATAATATTTTACTTAATAATAATACTAATAAAAATATTGAAACTACTTAATACAAAAATTAAATATGTAATTATTAATATTATAATATACTTTATTTTTAACAAAAAAACTTACAACCAAAAAAAAATACTAATCAACTCTTTTTAATAATTATCTGAACCAAGTTGGTACTAAAAATAGATTAAAAACATTGGCTTTAAAGTGAACAATATTTTTAGTTTTACATTAAGTAAACTTCCTATTAACAAAGCTTAAGTATATAAAATACTGGAGTGTGGTGACCTAGTAAAGTAGTTAGATTGTCAACCCTCCAAGTGGTAGATTGGGTGTTCAAATCCTATCAACAGTAAAAATTTGAATAATCATCTATATAATATTTGTATTATAACAACTGTTACTAATGATTAGATTAGAATACCTGTAATAGTGGTCATATCAGCATAACTGGTAGGTTATTGGGTATTTGTGTAACAAGGTCACATAACATTGTCCTTTGGAACAAGGTTGTGGTTACATGAAGAAATGCAAACTGGCAATTAGGCAGTGCAAACACTAGATAAGTTCTTGTGACCATGTAAATCTGTTAAAATTGGATAACAAGAAATTCATTTAGGAAGATCTAAGTAAAGAAGTAGCCAGATCTTCAACAGCCTTATTGTAAAGGCTAGCTTTATAAAACAGATACCAAGGTCAAAGTAGCCAAACAGGCAAAAACCTCTAGATAGGAGGTACCACCAACCAGGCTACTGAATCGAGCTAAAGGAAAAGGATATTAGACCAACCTGATATACCAATGAACTGGTCATAAGTTCTATTAGACTATCTGGATTGGGAGTTTGATAAACCGATAGGGATATACTAAAATATTTTAGATATGCTGTGAAGTAGATACTAAGATTTGTGTGAACTCTACAAGAGAATAGCAGTTTAATGATTAGCCCTGATTGCAAGTGTTGGTTCTGTTATAATGATACCTCGATTAGCTGTAAAAATGAGTACAAAAGACTCTGGAAGGTTTACTTCAAGGATAAATTAGTTCTAAGGTTGAGATGATGATCTAAGAATCTGAGATAACCAGTGATATTAATACAGATTACAGGTTTAGAGGGTTTAAAGTGAAACATACAAGCAGAGATATTAGATATAGCAATTTGTGAAGAACCTTCAGGCAGATTCCTTAAATAGGTAATATAGAAAAGTTATACATGTAGCCAATTGTACATTCTCCTGTAGTGGTTTATTAAACCACAATACTGATAAGTGATTAATAAAAGTCAAAAAACCAAAGAGGTTATCTTAATACCAAAAAAAAAGTATATAAAATACTGAAAAGTAAGTAAAACTTAAGTAGTTCTTGTTTTAGATTAAGCTTTTTGTTTGGCAAATCCTTTCATATATTCAATATTCAAACTAAAGAAATATTCTAAAAACAAGTAAAGTCAAAATCACTTTTTTTATTAAGAATAATAAAGACAAGAAAAAAAGAAAAACAACTAAGAAAACTTTTCTTAATTTGGACTTTTGCAACAATAATATACATCTTTTTTATCTTTTTTTTTTGAAAAATAGGAATTTGGCTCATTCTTATTAAAAGATCAATATTATGTATCACTTTTTTTTATAGTTACATGCTTGTTTAAATATAATAAACAAGAATACACAAATATATAAGTTAGCCAATTATATAGAGCAGATTAAAAAAAAATTTAAATCAAAAAGATCAAAAATATATTGAGATGTGCATGTTTTCTAAGGTTATGTGTATAATATTTTTTAAAAAATTTGTTACAAAGATTTATAAAGAATTGAACTACTTAAATGCATTTCAAACTTTGACACAATATTTCAACTGCTTGAAAATTTCTACTATATAGAAAGTGTTTGGCTCAAACTTTATTCTACAAGTGAATATAGTTTTTATTCTAATTAAGAGTACCTAGTTTCTAGAGAATAGCTATAGTTTATAAAAATATGAAAACATTATAGTAAGCAGCAATTATAAAATAGAGTTTTTATATTATTAGCAAGTTTTTTTTTTATTCTTCTTATAGAATAGTTTTATTTATTTTTTGTTAGTTTTATTTTACTCTTTATTTTGTTCTTTCTTTTCTTAACTTTAAAATATTTTTTTGGTTTTTTTTCTTTACAAGATGTCTCCAAATTAGTGGTATTTTATTATAAAGCAAGAGTCAGACAAGTCATAATTTCTAGTCCTAACTAAATTAGTATAATAGGTTGCATTTAAGTATTATTTGAATAGCCAAATAATAGTAGACTTATAAGTTAAATAATATTCTGTATTTATATATATAGCTACAAATAGTTTAATAAAGTATTATTATGATTGCTTAAGGAAAAAAAAATTTACAAGCACAATTACAACTATTAATAGTTCTCTTATTTATATTATTTTACTTTTTTTGATGTTAAGGTAACCTTTTTGATCTTTTGACTTTTATTAACAACTTTTTTAGTAATGTAATTTAATGAACTATTACAGAAGAGTATATAATTAGCTATATATATAACTTTTTTATATTACCTATTTAAGAAGTTCACTTAAAGGTTTTTTACTAATTGCTATATCTAACATCTCTGCTTAGGTGTTCTACTTAAATTCTTTAAATCTGCAATTTGTATTAACATCACTAAATTATACCCAAATGCTCAAATCATTGTCTCAATCCTAGAACTATTTTATTCTTGAGATAAACTTTCTGAAGCTTTTTGTATATATTTTTACAACTAATTTAATATTACTATAACAGAACTAACACTTGCAGTTAGAGTTATATTATTTAACTACTATGCTTTTGTAAAGTTTATTTAAATCTTAACATCTACTTTACAGTATAACTTCAGTACTTTAGTATACTTCTACTTTTTTACCAAACTTCTAATCCAAATAGCTTGTGTAAAACTATAACCAGTCTATTAGTATATTAAATTAGTCTTATATTCTTTTTTTTTTGTTTATTCTGATAGCCTGATTAGTAGTATCTCTAAGGCTTTCAACCTAGTGATTTTTGCCTATTTGAATACTATGATCTTGATATCTATTTTTTTTAAGCTAGTCTTTACAATAAGACTGTTAAAGATTTGACTATTTTTTTACTTGAGTCTTTTTAAATAGACTTTTTGTTATCCAATTTCAATAGATTTATACAGTTACAAAAACTCATCTATTGTTTGTATTATCTAATTGTCAGTTTGCATTTTTTTATATAATGTCATATTTATACTAATATTTCATAACCTGCCAGTTATACTAATGCAACTGCTATTACAGATATTCTAATCTAATTATTAGTAACAGTTGTCATAATATGAATATTATATAAAGGATTATCCAAATTTTTGCTATCAATAGAATTTAAACACACAATCTACTATTTAGGAGGTTAACAATTTGACTACTTCACTAGTTACCATACTTATATATTACTTTACTTATTATTAAAAAAACTTAAATATTTAATTAAAATTATTAAAAAGGGATAGGGTCCTGTAGCTTAGTGGTCTAGGTGCCTCTTTCTCTACAGACAAGATTGACAGTTCAATTCTAGCTAAAGGCAAAACTTTGTAATCTATAGAAGCATATAAATATATGCGAAGCTCTGTGGCAAAAGTCTATATGAATAGAAGATCAGTATATAAGGAAGTTCACAAAAAGAAGTTTTCTAATATGGAGAGTTGGTACTTGATGCAAGAGAAGTAGTAAACATACCAAAAATAAAGAGAAGGCATATTAGTAAGTGATACAGTGAACATAAAAGGAAACTATAAGAAAGGAATAAACTTATTGAAACTCAAACACCTCTGGCACCAAAACTGGTTTAGTAAATCAGAATATACTAATACAGATAAAATCTAAGAAAGTAATCTTGGTACTACACTTAGTAAGTTTGTGTCGAGGATAAATTCAAAGGACTATGGATACTCAATAACATCTAATAAGATGGTACCTTGATATAAATAGTAATTAGATAGCTCTAACCTAATATATCTATGTAGTAATAGAAGGTTGTAATGCATAAGATTGAAAATCAGAAACTTTAAATAAGGAATTTACAGGCAGATCTCAAGTATGATAACTAGTAAGTAACTCTTAGATGAAACCCTTAATTAGATAATGACTAAAGTTATATGCATGGGTAGTTATAGTTTCATTAATAAACTTTGTATTAATTAATAACTAGATATTACTCAATAAAAGACAGACAGACAAGATTACCACTTATAAAAAATAAAAAACAAATAAAAAAAATTATAAAAAGCTTTAATAATAATCTTAATACTAAATTAATTAATTTTAAAGTTTAAATTATTAATTATAAATTTAAATTTAAGTTTTAAACTCTTACTTTAGATAATAACTTATATACATAAATTTAATATATATAAAATATCTAAAAGCAATTCTAATATATTTGTTATATTAAAAACTTATTATTATTTTAATAACAAATACTTTAAGCTATTAAAAAAATATATATAATTTTTTTAGCATATTCTAAACAAACTACTAACTCTATTGAAAAAGTATACAGAATTTATTTAGAAATTATATGAAATTTTTTTATATTAAATTCTGTATTCAATAATACAGAATTTGTCATGAATTCTATATCACTTAATACAGAATTTAATACAGAACCTTTTTTTTTATTAATGTTTTAAAATTAATTATTATATTAATTTTTGTATTTATAAAATATAATTAATAAATTTAGTATAAATTTAATATATAATAAATAATATTCTGTATAAGATTAGTATAATTTAAGATATATATATATAATTTATTATTAATTATATTGTTTTTATAATGAATTTATATTTTTATAAATTGAATTTATGAGAATAATGATTCTAGTATAGTGGTTGGATTGTCATCCTTCAAGCAGTAGGTCCAATGTTTAATTCTTATTAGTGACAGATTTTGAAAAAATAGACCTATTTCAGCAAACTTATTCATAATCTGGAGTTTGTAGATCCTGTAATTCTGGTTATACTAATACTAACTTTGGAAGTGTGCAATGTTATATGAATAAATCTGGAAAGTATATACTTGAATTAGAAACCTGCTTGGAAATCCTGAATGGAAAGATAGTACAACTTTTGATAGTGCTATTTGTGAAGATCTTGATCTGCTGAAGAAAACCTGGGGCAGGTGATCTGTACAGGCAAAAACCTTTAGTAGGGGTTTATCAACCTAGCCATCAGTTGATCTGGACATGAAGTCACATCATGCAGGGCTAACTGGATTGGTAATATAAGAGGACTTGCAAGAGTAGACAAGGTAACAGTAAGGTTGTAAAAGGAGAGTACTGGGGTTGTATAAACTTTATTTAGGTTGTAAACTAGGTTTAGCTGTAATTTGAAATACAAAAAGCACTAGTAACAATGTCTTGAGGATAATCTGTATGAAATAAGGCAAGAGTTCTAAGAATATGGGTAAGCATCTAAAACTTCTTGACTAACATCATGTAATGAAGATGTTCTAGTGATAACAGTAAGGATTGCAGTACAGAGGGTTTAAATAGGCAACATCCATAGTTGGGTTGCAGGTATGGCAGCTAGTATAGAACCTATATATAGATGAACTACTTAAATTAAACACCAAAAGTATATATGTGGCTAGATGTACTTTCTAATGTAAGGTAGCTCCTCTGAGATAATCAGACTATGAGTTACCATGTTCTATAATACTGAATAAAAAAGCCCTAGTTCCCAAAAAACTAGTTTAAAAAAAAAAAAAATTTTTTAGAAAAAAGTTTTAAAAATAATGTTTTTAAATCAGAATAAATTTCATTAATTGTAGTTTTTAAAAAATATTTTTTCAGATTTTTTAAAAATTTTTATGACAAAGTTGTTCTAAGATCGAAACTCTAGTAAAAAAATTTTATAAATATTACTTATAAATTTTTTTACTAGAAATTTGACCTTAGAACAACTTTGCTATAAAAATTTTTAAAAAATCTGAAAAAATATTTTTTAGAAAGTATAATAAAATTTATTCTGATTTAAAAAATTTGAATTTAAAATTTTTTTTAAAAAATTTTATTATAGAGTAAAAATTTTAATAATTACTATATATTATTATAAAAATTATTACATATTGTATTATTTATGATTGCTAATGTATATTATTTATAAAAATAATTATTACTGTACTTCTTGGATTTTTATTTCTATTTAGAGAAATTTGTACTGTCTTTAAAGATTATAAAGTTCTAGTTAAGTTCTAATAAGTTCTAAGTAAATTAATAATTTTTATACTAATTTTTTATTTTTTAGTTCTTAAATAAAATTATTAATTACAAAATTATAAACAATTTTACTTATAAGTATAAAGCAAAAAAAAATTCTTTAAAGTTTATAAATTCTTTAAAATATTAATTTAGAATCTAGGTTCTAAAACCTAAGTTCTAAATTAATATTTTAAAAAATTTATAAACTTTAAAGAATTTTTTTTGCTTTATACTTATAAGTAAAATTGTTTATAATTTTGTAATTAATAATTTTATTTAAAAAATAAAAAATAAAAAATTAGTATAAAATTTATTAATTTACTTAGAACTTATTAAAACCTAACTGAAACTTTATCATTTCTAACTGTTTTAGCTCTTTTGCTTTTTAGGCATTTTAGCAACAAACTTTTCTTATTAAGCTTATTAGTTAGTAATATGTTGTTTTTGATTATCTTTTTGTGTTTAGTCTTTATAATTTTATATTATATATACTAAGTTGTTATTATTAACTAACAGTAATTATAAAGCTTTTTTTTTAAAAAAAGTAAACTGTATTTTTGCCAATGTCTTGAATTTTGTTTTTTTTAATTTTAACTATTTGTATATTTTTTATATTTCTGCAAATGTATTTAACTTTTTTTTATTTGCTAAGGCCTATATACTTTGTTTTAAAGAAATTTTTATTTTTTCTTTATGTTGTAGTTGTTTATCTAACTTCTTTGTTTTTGTTTTTTTTGTTTTTTGTCTTTCTGTTTTATTATTTATTTTTATATTTATCTCTTTTGTTATTTTTTTTTCTTTTTTCTCTTCTTCTAGATGTTGTCTTTTTTTTCACTGCTTTTAACTTTTATGTTCTTATTACTTGTTGTAATTTTTATTTTTTGCATTTTATTTTCTTTTTTAATAACCTTTTCTAATTTCATATTTAAAAGAAATTTAACTAATTTTGTGTTCAAACTTATATTCTTAATTTTTTTAATACATTCTTCTATATTTTTGGTTTGTAATTTTTTTTTTTTTTTTTTAAATATTAAGGTGAGTACTTGCAACCCAGGATTTTATTGATAGTACATTCAGCTAATGGTTGCATTACAACTACAAGGGGCAACCATAGAAAGAGTGTACAACTAGCCACTTGTACAACTTTAGTCATTGTCTAATTTAAGTAATCTGCCTGAAAGTTCTACACTAGCTGCCATACCTAGAACCCACTTGTAGATTCCCTATTTAACTACTCTATTCCTATATTCACCCATCTACCTACACCTACCAAGATACTCCAGTCGATATCAGTTCAAATATGCCATGGTCACTAAGTCTTTAAAGCAATTCACTCATATAAAGAACCTTTGACCTTGTACTAAACTTTCCAGAATCTTCTGTATCCCATTCTTATAGCTAACCTGATATCACTATAGCCGAGACCAATACTGGTAGTTAGAACATACCATTAAACCACTATGCTCTTATAGAGTTCACCCCAACTCTGGTACTGACTTCACAACATATCCTTACTACTTTGGTCTTCAATTTAAGTTCTACCAAGCTGCCATTCCAGATAGCTCAGAAAGATAGGTCAAAACCATACATCTCTGGTTCATATATTTGCCAGCATGTGCCATTTTCCTTTGGAACCCGGAAATTCCAGCGGCCTGGTTAGTTCATCTGGTCCCTCCTCACAAACCAGCACATTTGCCCAGTTTCACAAGTTCTAACTCCATTTCATAAGTCTAGTCTTTACAGTAGCACCGTTGAAGGTTCGGGTGATCTTTTTACTCGGGTCTTCCAAGTAGGCTTCCATCTTCCTACCTGGTTCCCTTAATTTACACAGTCTAAGGACTTATCTTGGGTTCACACCACCTGGTACCAGTTTGTGTTTTCTCGTACAACATTGTATGAGTGCCTTAGACCTTTCAGTCATACTGGTATGACATGGGTTACAGGTATCCTATCTCAACTAATCACAGAAGACAGTTAGCCGTAATACAGAAAGAATTGCAAATTTTCACTATTACTGAAATTTGAACTCTAGACCTGCCACTTGGGGGTTGACAACCTATCCACTTCACTAGGTCGTCACACCCTCTTGTTTTGTAATTCTATGCTATTTGCTTTTTTAAAGTTGTTATTATTTGGCTATATAGAAGCAGATTATATACTGTAATTCTGTTTACATCTTATATGACTAAACTTTTTGTTATTAACTTTATATTATCTGAACTTGCTAATTTTGTTGTATCTAAAACTTTAATAATCTTTTTGCTATTTATATATTTTATTACTTTTATTTTATAATTGCTAATATATCTAAGTAAACTCTATACTTATATAACTTTTATATGCTTCAGGTCTTATTTTAGATTATTTTATATATTTAACTCTATTTATCTGTTTTCTTATTTGTTTATTGTATATGTTGTTTTTTTTTTGTTTTTTTTTATTTTTTTCCTTAAGCAGTTATACTGGTGCTTTATTAAGATTTTGAAATTACATTTGCAATTATATAAATATTCTTAATAACTAAGCCCAACATTATCCAGCCACTCTATTGGTATCTAGTTGCAACCTGCTGCATTACTTTAAGCAAAAGTAAATTGCTCATCTGACTACTTAAAGTCTATAATGAAAAGGTTTTCTCTTTTTTATAACAAGCTTTAAAATTGTTTTCTGTACTTTTTTTCTGATTTGTTTTTCTTTTTTCTTTGCTTTTTTTTTTTTTTTCTATTACTTGCTGTTTTGTTTTTCCTTTTTTACTTGGTGCTTTCTTCTCTTTTCTTTTTTTTTTTTTATTCTACTCATTATTCCTTTATTTTTTTCCTATTTATTGATTTTCTTATATCAGATTCTCTATACTTGTTCATAGAATGTGCCCAGGTTGTTCTTGCTATTACATTTATAAACTGCTGCTTTGATTTTGTATTTAGAAGCTATTTTAATCTGTCCTGTGTTCTTTTGGAATAAAACCTTTAATTAATATCTTTCTTATTTTAATTTCCTTTGCTTCTGTTTTCCTAAAGAATGCTATATATAATATATATAAGAGAACCCAAACTTTTTCTTCTTCTTTTAACCCCTTTTAGGCTGTTGTAATAGTCACTTTTTGGATTCTTTTTTACAGATTCCTTTGTCTCTTATATGCTGCCAAATGTGCCTGTGTTTCTTTTGTTGTATTTTGGCACATTTAGCATTTCATTGTTATATATATATCTTGTCTTCTTTTGTTAAGTTCTTTTAAGGTTGAAAGTTTATTCATTATGTACTTTATAAATGCACTTCTTCTGGCACTACTTCTTTTTGTTATGCAGTATACTCCTTTAGATATCTTCAGTCTATTTCAAAAGTATGTTCAATCATAAATTATAACTTCTGTTTTTAGTTCTAATTCTCTGATTGCTTTTATTTCTTTTTATTCTTCTCCTAATCTTGTATTTGTTATCAATTTGCACAGCAGTTTTGCTAATATATTAGTATGTTTGTTTTCTTACTTTAAGCAGTGCTTTATCTCTTTGCAACTGACTTTTTTGACCTATATTATTTCTTTACTTGTTGCATCTTTTTTTGCTAGACTATCAGCTTTATTATTTTATCTATCTTTATTGTGACTTTTAACTTTAATCAACTTTATCTGAATGTTCTTTGTTCTAATAAGCTCTTTAATTTTCATTATCTATATTGCATTCTTCTTTTTAAGAATCTTATTTCTGCATACTTGTTCTAAACCTCTAATAATATTTCTTATTGCTACATTGCTATTGGTATATATTTCTATTTGCTTTTTTTTTAGTATTATTAAAATTACAGCCTATATTGATACTAACTTAGCCATTGTTAATGTTTGCCATCCTTTTAAACCTAATGCTACCTTTTTTTCTAGCCATTTTTGTGTTTCATCTGTTTGCATTCATTCTATACCCATACTATTTTTGCTTCTTATGTTTTTTTTAGTCTTTAGGTTTGCTGCTTCATCTGTATATATTATATACTTGTTCTTGTTTCTTGTTATATTTCTTCTTAAAACTTATACTATTTCTTAACTAATACTGTCTTTTAACTTTTGTTATCTAACTATCTTTACTTCTGACTTTTCTATTATTCTTAGTCCTTCAAGTTTCTGTTTTCTTGTTATTAGTTTGTTTGTCTTTATTATTTCTGTATATCATTTATTTTCAAATTTATATATATTGCATTTGTTTATTTGTTATTTGCTTAAATAACTAGTTATATATTGTTTATTTTTTTTTAGAATTAGCTATAGTTCTTTAAAAATTTTTAATTTTCTAAAATGTTTTTTATTTTGTAACAGAAGTTATTATCATATCTTCTAGTTTTCTTTTTTTGCTACAACTTTATATTTTACTTATATATTTTGCTTGTTTGTTTCTTTTTTCTAATTCTTCTTTATATGTTTTCTATATTGTTTGTTAAGTTATTTATAATTTTATATTTTGGCTAAATTTGTAAAAAAAAATTAGCAAAAAAAGTTTTGTTAATTTTTTTTTAATTTTATTAATTTTATTATTTTTTTTATATTTGTTCTAATATAAATTTTATATATTATTATTATTTTTTTTAATTATTCTTTTTTCTATTTTGTTACTAGTTCTTAGATTATTTATAGCAGAACAATTATAATTAAATTTATTTTGTAAATATAATAATAATACTTTCTTCTAAGAGGTGTGGTGACCTAGTGAAGTGGTCAGGTTATCAACCTCCCGAGTGGTAGGTTGGGTGTTCAAATTCCATCGACAGTGAAAATTTGGATAATCATCTATATAATATTTATATTACAGCAGTGTTACTAACAATTGGGTTAGGATACCTGTAATAGTGGTCACACCAGCATAACTGGCAGGTCATGGGGCATCTGTGTAAGTATGGCATTACATAAAGAAATGCAAACTAACAAATCAGGCAGTACAAACACTAGATAAGTCCTTGTAGCTATGTAAATTCATTGAAATTAAATAACAAGAAGTCTATTTGGAAAGACCTAGTAGAGAGGTAGCTGGATCTTCAATGGCTCTACTATAAAGGCTAGCCTGAAGAAATGGATACAAAGGTCATAGTACTTGGTCATAGTAGCCAGATGGGCAAAAACCTCTAGGTTGAGAGTCTCATGGGTACCATTCACTAGGCTGCCAGAATAAATTAGAGAAAAAGAATATTAGGCTGACCTGATATACTGATAGACTGATTATAGTTCTATATAGACTATCTGAATTGGGAGTTTAGTAAAAAGGCAGATGAAAAGGCAGGAGTGTACTAAAGTACTTGAGTTATGCTATGAAGAAAACTCCTTAAATAGGTAATATAGAAAAGTTACACATATAGCCAATTGTACTCTCTTCTGTAGTAGTTCATTGAACTACAATACCAATAAGTGATTAATAAAAATTAAAGACCAAAGAGGTTACCTTAATACCAAAAAAAAAATAATAATGTTACTTTCTTCTTTGTTAAATATTATATACATATATTTTTTTAATTTGTTTAAAAAATATTTATATATATATTGTTAACTGCTTAATATATTCTTTAATATAAATTGTTATTAAAATATTTTTATATTTTCTAGTAGAAATAATATAATTGTAGCCTATGGCTACATATAGCTGTAGTACTAAATAATAGTTAGTTATACAAAATATAAGTTGTACAAAATGTGATAGTCATACTAGTAATATAAAAGTATAGTATGTATAACATATATGCATATGCATATAATGAAAAAATAGATCAAAAATACTAGCTTTTAGAAAAGAGAACCAATATAAAGTGAACACCTACCTTAATAAGATCCTTAAAGTAATTGTTTTTAATGAGAAAATTTGTGTTGAACAGAAGTAGTGTTATACTACACTGGTGGTTTTTTTCTTAACAATACTGATGTAATAAATACTTGTAATTTTTTTTTTGCTTGCAGATATTGCATTTTGTTCTAATGCATAAGTGTCAAATATATTAAACAAGATTGGTTATTAAAAAGGTTTCTTTAATTAAATATTAAGCAGTTATATAATATTGGTTTAGTTATTTCAGTCCTATTAGCAGTCCTATTAGCTGTTCTATTAGCTATCCCATTAGCTATCTCATTAACTGTTTCATTAGCCATTCCATTTGTTCTAGCTACAAATATATATAAAAAAGATGTGTTATTAAAAATTTCATTCAATAAACATTACACAATTATATCATATTGGTTACTTACTTATTTATATTATTAGTTCCAACTATTTTAATCAAGTATTAATGATGCAAAATAAATAAATATATGACACAAGGTTAATATTAAGTAAAGCATAGTTGTAGGCCTATTCAATTATTTAAAATTTAAAACTAGTTTTAAATTTCAAGTAATTGAATTAAACTAGTATTTAAAATGTTAACATTAATAATAATTTACTCATCTTATTATTATGATAGTTTAATCCAAACATCAATAATGACCAATAATAATTTAATCCTGAATTTATTAGTTTTGCCTATTTACAATGAACAATTAGATAATTTAAGCTTGAACTCACCAGTACTGGATTTTTATAATAAACAATTAGAATTATTATCTATAAATACTGCTCTCTTATCAATACAGACCCCTTCTAATATATCTGAACAACCTCTGAATAATTTAATTAATCTATCTGTTCAAAACTCTGATAACATTATTAATACATCTAAAGTCCTTTTACAAATTTCAAAGCCTGGTATGTGATTTGAATTATGAACAGAACTTGATAGAAATATTAATGTTTATTGTAACTTAAACCACTTTTCTAAAGTTATTTATAGAGTGGAATATAATAATAAAATAAGAAGGTGTTGTCATTATAAATGTGAATATCAGAATAATTATCAAGGAAAAAAAATATGATTGTTAAAACATAGTGAAACATATATTCTAAATGTAGTGAATGCCTATGGTTTATAAATACTATATGCCCAAAGTCAACTGGTATTATCAGGATTACCATCATAAGTTTAAAGCATAAAGACCATTCTTTAAATCCTCTTGCCAATAAATTTGGCATTACACACTAAACATTAACTAAGCTAATGTTAGCTAATATCGAATTCTGAACAACAAAAGAGAATCTTAGTATGCATACACAACATCAATTACTTGAAGTGAAATATAAAAATATTTTTTTCTTATCTTAAGACTTGTCAAACACTATTCAAAAGGTTAAAATAGAATAAAGAGTTAATTATACTGTAAAGCTGCAATATTGATTAATAAGCTTATTGAATGTAAAACTAAGGATATTAGGTGGACTATAAATTGGCATGTGAATCCAACAACCAACTTTTTAGTCTCATTATTCAGGATGACATCAGAACAATATGAACATTATATACAATATAGTAATATAGTTCAATATAATAATACTTACTCTACTAATAGGTTTAAAATGACACTTGAATTTTTTGTTATTGTTGATAATAATAATCAGTCTTAGTTGATTAGCCAAATATTAATGAGTAATAAAACATTAGAGAGTTTTGAATAGGTATTTAATTCTCTTATTAAAGAAATAAACACTTTTTTCTCAGTTATTATAACAAATAATAATCTTGCTATTAATGCCACTATTGCAAATTTAATGTCTAATATCTATTATATACATTGTATATATCATATTAGACAGAATTTATTAAAGAATCTAAAGTCTAAATTGGGTTCAGAATATAATAACTTTATTAAAGCTTGGTATAAAATAAAAAATACTTTATCTCAAATAGAATTTAACTGTTTCTAGAACTCTCTACTTGAACAGTACTCTGCCTCAGAATCATATTTTAATAGAGCACTTGGATTTTAAAAATATAAATAAGCATTAGCTTATATTTCATGTATTTTTACAGAAGAAATTCAAATTATATAAAGAGTAGAAGGGCAAAATGCAATAATTAAA
The DNA here is from genome assembly GCA_910591915.1 of Cetraspora pellucida. NCBI lineage: Eukaryota > Fungi > Glomeromycota > Glomeromycetes > Diversisporales > Gigasporaceae > Cetraspora > Cetraspora pellucida. Next base: position 22,951 of record CAJVQA010001909.1, read on the forward strand.
AGCACTATTAATAGTTATACATCTATTTTAGACCTATTTCAAAAAATTGAATTACAATTTAATCATGTATCTATTACAATACAATATAAAAATTGGGCTTATTCTGTTATTGGTCCAACACTTATACATTCAAGTCATGATTTTTTACCTATTATTAATAAATAAGTTATTGACTATTTAACTTTTGCTGCCCTTTCTATGCAATAACAAGAAATATTACAAGCTATTTGATATTCTTCACAACAAATTGATAAGACTTGTGTCTTTGAAATTAAGAATAAGATTAAATTATCTAATACTAATTTTACAGAAGATACTGTTAACATTTCATTAATACTTTTAAAAGAACTTATACTAATAAATAAAGCTGATGACATTGTTGAGATTTGGGAACTTGTTTATCATAGATGTATAAAAAAAATTATGTTGTTCTTTTTAATAATAAATCTCATTTTTGCACTTGTTTTGGTCTTGTCCAATATGGTATTGTATGCTAGCATTTTTTTTACTTATTAGAAAATTCAATATATGCAAAATTTTATACGTATAATGCTTATATCTAAACAATGGTATAAAGATGAAAAACAATGTGAACCTATCTTAATTCTTTGCCAATGAACTTTTATTAATAGTTTTCAAGAATTTACCAATATTACTATACATAATAAAACTTATTTTTTTTTTTTTTTTCGGTATTAAGGTGACCTCTTTGGTCCGAGCTTTTTATTAATACTTATAGCGGGTACATGTT
>CAJVQA010001910.1:0-23695 GCA_910591915.1 Cetraspora pellucida
GCTAAATTAATTATAGTAATTAGCATATAATTAAGAAAAGACTTAGAAAAATAATGAAAAAGAAAAATTACAAAGAAGTTATAGTATTGTTATATTCTTCCCTTCTTAAGATTTGATGTCCTCATCAATTCAAATTCTTTAAGCTTTTTAGAAGCATTTTTTAAATTTTTAACAGGTTCTCAAGTAGTATCATATAAAGGATAACCTAGCTATTTAACTAAATACTGTGTTTTGTTGCAAATTAATCTTTTATCTAAAATTTGTTCAACTTCATATTCAGCTTCATTAGATTCAGGAATGATAATAGGTTGAGGTAGGGCTTCACGGTTAAATTCTTCAGATTCTTGATAAGGCTTTAACATTGAAACATGAAATACAGAATGAATTTTCAAAATAGAGAGTAAGTTCAATCGATAACTTGTTAATGAGATTTTGGCAGAGATAGTGTAAGGTCTTAAATATTTTGGTGCCAATTTTGAGTAGATTTGTATTTGTCAATAGGGTTGTTAATATCATAGGCTAGTAATATAACCTTATTACCAATATTAAAGTCTAATTTACACTGATATTGGTTTGCATATTTTGTTTGCCTTTCCTAAGCTATCATTAAAGTATCCTTAGTGATTTTAATTATGTTGTTCCAATAGTTAATAAAATCCTTAGCAGCAGGTACTTGATTAAGTTTGTTTGTTGCAAGTGAAGCAGGAGTGTTAAGATGTTGTCTACAATCTAATTCAAATAGAATAAATCCAGTAGATACTTGTTTAGAATTGTTGTAAGTAAATTCAGCTGCAGGCAAATACTCATCCCAAGTATTCTGTTTGTATGTTGAATATGCTCTAAACATTTCCTCCAAAATATGATTCATTTTTTCAGTTTGGCCATCAGTTTGAAGATGAAAAGCTGTAGACATTGCTAATTTAGTTTCAATATGATTAAAAAGTGATTTCCAAAAGTTACTTGTAAATTTAGCATCTCAGTCAGAAATTATAACTTTAGGTAATCTATGGTTTTTAAAGATAGTTGAGAAGAAAATTTTAGCAACTTCAGGTGCAGTAATGGTAGTATGTGTAGGTTGAAAATAAGCTTTTTTAGTTAATCTGTCAACAAAAACTACAATAGAATCATGTCCAAGTCATGTAATAAGTAACTGAACAATAAAGTCTATAGTAATTTGTTCTTATTTTGTTGTAGAAGTTGTTAATGTTTTAAGTAACCCAGTTGGTTGTTGATTACTACTTTTATTACATTGGCAAGAGTCACAAGTTAAAACAATTTTCTTGACATTCTTGCTCATTTTTGGCTAGAAATAATCTTGTCAAATTGCTTTATAGGTTTTATTAATCCCAAGATGTCATGCTATTTTAATATTATGATATTTCTTCAATAATTTAGTTCTTAATTCCTTATTCAGAGAAATAGCTAGATGTTGGTTCTCTTTTAAATAAAGCCTATTGTCTTTTAACTCATAAAGTCAAGTACAGGCTTGTTGTTTTTTGTTACTTGAGTCAGGATTTTTCAAAGTTTTGTAAATAGAAGCAAAGTAATTGTTCTCAAGATATTTTTTCTCAAAGTTTGTAAGATAAGAAGAAATAACAGAAAGATTAGCCAGATGAGGATGTCGAGACAAAGCATCAGCTACAACATTTGTTTTGCCAGGCCTATATTTGATGTCAAAGGTGCAAGATTGTAAAATTTCAAGCCAGTAAGCTTGCCTTTATAAAAGATTGTTTTGAGACTTAATATATTTCAAAGAAGAATAATCAGTAATTACAGTAAACTTTTGACTTTCAAGATAAATATGTCAAAGTTTAATAACATAAACAATAGCTAATAATTTCTTTTCATGAACAGCATATTTTTGTTCAGCAGGAGAAAATTTGCGAGATTCATAAGCAACAGGTTGTTTACTCTTTTCTTGGTTTTAACTAAGAACAACCCCAATAGCAAAGTTAGATGCATCCATGGTTACTGTAAAAGGTTTGGTTGGGTCAGGAAGGAGTAGAATAGGTGCAGAGATAAGATGTAATTTAAGTTGGTCAAAAGCTTCTTGTTGTTTCTTATTCTACAAATAATCTTGATCCTTGTGTAAAAGTTTAGTAAGAGGTGCAGCAATAGCAGAGAATCATTTGACGAATTTTCAATAATAACTTGCAAGTTCAAGAAAAGATCAAAGTTCAGAGATGTTGGAAGAAATAGGCTAATTTTTTATAGCATCAATTTTGTGAGTATTAACAGAAATTCTTTTAGCAAAAATGTAATGTCCCAAGTATTCAACTTTTTGTTTAAACAATTCATATTTGCTAATTTTAGTAAACAGATGATGTTTTCTTAAAGTTTCCAAAACTTGCTTCATGTGATTAATAGTTTATATTTGGTTTTACTATAAACAAGAATATCATCCAAATATATAATAACAAATTGATCCAAAAATTTTCTAAAGATATTATTCATAAGAGTTATGAAGGTAGCAGATGCATTAGTTAAGCCAAAAGGTAAGACTAAAAATTCATTATATCCATATCGAGTACAAAAAGCAGTTTTAGAAATATTCTCTTTCTTAATTCGAATTTGATAATAACCAGAATAAAGATCAATTTTTGAAAAATATTTTGCTTTTACAAGTCTATTCATAAGGTCTTCAATACATGGTAAAGGATAGTGATTTTTAATAGTGATTTTGTTTAAGGCTCTGTAATCAATACACAACTTTAAAGTTTCATCCTTTTTATAAACAAAAAGAACAAAAGCACCAAAAGGAGAAGTACTTGAACAGATATAACCTTTTTGTAACAAATCTTCAAGTTGTCTTTTAAGTTCATTAGTTTCATTATAGGATAACCTATAGATTGGTCAATGTGGAGGTTCAGCACTAGATGTTAATTCAATAGCATAATCAAGGTTTCGTTTAGGAGGTAAGTGGTCCAGTAAAGTTTTAGAAAACACATCTTTGTACTGAATAATTAATTTTTGAACTTCAGGTTCAAATTCTTTTTCCTTGTTATTTGAAGTATCCAAATAGACTGCAAATAATTTAGTATTAGTAAAAGCTTTAGCAAGTTATTGACAAGAAATATAAATAAAATTGCAGTTAGAATTAGAAAAAGCAGGGCTTAAGTTATCAGACTTAACAATAATAGTTTTAGAGCTATATTGAAAAGTAAGTGTGTTGGTTCTCCAATCAATGGTAGGGTTAGCATGATATAACCAAAATTTTCTAAGAATAGCATCATATTATTGTAGAGTAATAACTTGAGCTTGGATTCTAGAAGTGTAGTAGGTTTCTAATTCCAACTTTTTAACATTTACAATTTGTTTGGTTTCAGTTTTTCTTCTATTGGCAAGTTCCATTACAATACGTTTAATATTTGTAGTTGTAATGTTGTTTTGTTCAATAAACTTTATGTCAATAAAGTTTCGAGAAGCACTACTATCCAACAAAATTTTTGCAGTATAATCATTAATTTTTCTCTTAAACTGAATTAAACGTTTCTTATTTTCCTCAATATTTGTAAATTTAATTTTCTCAATTTTTGAGGAAGATGCTACAGGTTCCTCTTCCATAATAGCAATCTTAGCTTTACCACTATTTTTACATTCCCTGGCATAATGTCCTGTTATGCCACACTTGTAATAAGTTTCTTTTTTAAATTCCTTTTTTGAATTATTGTTGAAGATTTTCTATAGGTTTCAGAAGAATCCAGTTTCATAGGTACAGGACCATTGCTTTTGTTGCTTGTATGGTTAGACAGAGTAGGCTTGAAGTATTTTCCTTGGCTTCCAGAAGGTTTTTCCAATCCAAACATAGCAGTATCATACCTTATTGCATATTCAATAACAGTTGTTAAAGTTTTAGATGCTCTATATGCAACTTCCATTCTTGTTGCAGGTTTTAATCTATCAATATAGTAAGAGACTTGGTTCAAGGCACCCATATCAGTAATTTGATCTACAATGTTTTGAAATTGTGTAGTATAATCTCTTACATTTCTAGTTTGTTTAAGCTTTTTAAGCTGTTGACAAAGATACTGTTAATAGTTAGGAGGTTAAAAAGCATTCTTAATTGTATTTGCAAACCCATCCCAATCAACAAAAGGTGGTTGGTTGTTATTTGAGACAACTCTATTCAAATACCAATGTAAGGCAGCATTTTTGAGATCTGTAGTAGCATAGTGAACCTGGGTTGGTTCATTTGTAAGTCCTTGAGACAAAAAAATTGTTTGTATTTGTAATAACTAAGCTACTACATTTTCAGTAGGTTTTCCTTTGAATGTAGGAGTTTTACAACAATTTTTGTAGGTGCAGGATTATTTCCACCTTGTTGTTATGCTTGAGGTTGTTAAACTTAACCAAGTTGTTGTGTTAAAGCAGTTGTATAATAACAAGTTGTCCAATAGCAGTTACTATGTCTTGTAAAGTAGCCATTTTGTTTAAAAAAATTACAAGAAAGAAGCTAACAAAAAATAAAAAAACAAGTATAAAACAAAAGAAAAAGATAGTGTAGTGTAAAAATAAAGTGTATATAGTATAGTGAAAAGCTTTTTGCTGCTATCAAGTTGTAAAGGTTTGGTTATTCGAAGTACTTTGTATATAATTTTGCCAATAAAAATACTTAAAATTTTATTAAAGAAATCTGTCAGGTTTAAATAATTTTTAAAAATACATAAATTTAAGAATAAAAGTACATTAAAAATAGAAGCTTAGTTTGCTCATAAGGCTTACTAATCTATCTGGAAGATTCTGGCATATAATTACTAATAAATAAAGATAAAAATAGAAAATAAATATAAATCATTACAAATCAAAGTCGATCATTAATACACATGTTAATCACATCATTGATAAGCAAAATTGCACCATAGGGTGAAATAAATAAGTTATAATGATACTTATCTATCTATATTATATTTGCTAAATTAATTCTAATTATATTTAATAAACTTATAAACTAAATATAGCTAAATTAATTATAGTAATTAGCATGTAATTAAGAAAAGACTTAGAAAAATAATGGAAAAAAAAAATTACAGAGAAGTTATAGTATTGTTACAAATGAACTATAAACTATTAATAAGCTAGTTAGACTGAAAGATGCAAGATAATTATTATGAGTTGATTATTACTAAAGAAGATAATAAAATATATAAAGAATGTTGAATAGCTACAGAGTATGCAATTCAAGAAAGTTGGCATATAGGTTAAGAGTTTTGTCAGAATTAATATAGTAAAGTAGTTTTGTAACCAGATTTGTAGAAATAAAGATAATGCATTTGTTGATAATTGTATTAGAATTAAGTTAATATTTAGAACATATTGTAGTAGTAGAAAGAGTAATAGCTTCATGTGTTTATAAAAAATTTAGCACTGATATTTACAGAGTTGTTTTTAATAGTAGTAAAATCAAAAAGTATTAATTGGGAAACTTCTTTGTGTTTGTATAACTATTGTGTCAGAAAGGTAATAAGGTTAGAGATGTGACTAGATTTGGTAAGATCAACTGTAAAGAAATATTTGTTGACAAAGTCAGAAACAATAAAAGTAACTGAAAGATAAGTTTAACTAGGTGTTTTATATTAATACTAATAAACTCTTTTGCATATTCAGTATGGAAATTGGTAGTTAAGGTGTGAATAAAGGGTTTTTGAAATAATAGATTTGTTTATAAAATAAGCTAAAAAAAAAGAAAAAAAGATGCTTTGAGAGGTTGTTTGGTTTAGAGTTTGTGGTAAGTCAGTTTGTAGATTTTTTATTGTTTTTTTAGTATTTTTTAAAGCTGATATCTTGTGTTTATATGCTGAGTAAATAAAAATATAAAAGCTCTTATAACTGTTTTTAATAGAATGTATGTTGTTTTTTGCAGTACTGTTTTTACTATTATTGCTATTTAGAGCTGCTAGTGAGATGTTTTTCTATACTTGACACCTTTTTTAGGTCAAGTTTAATATATAAAACAAGTTTAATTAAGGGCCAAGTTCAGTTTACTTAGTAGTTATTGTGTATTCTTGCTAGAAAGTTTTTTATTTTATTCAATTTTGATAAAATGATCTATGAAAAGAGTGTTCTTTAAATCTAATTTTTAAATAAAGATTATTGTATTTAGTAATATATAATTTTTAGTAGGCTAACACTGTCTTTAGAATTTGTAACTATTGTCTGATTTTGTATTAGCACTTCTCTTTTCTTTTATTTTTTAATATTTGTTTTTTTTTTATATTTCTTTCTTATATATATTTTTTTAGTACATTTCATTCTTAATAAGAAGTTTTTTACTATACTATGAACAATAATATCAAATTAGACTATTCAATTATAAAAAGGCAGACAGATAAGCTTAATTCAAGATTTAGCAAATCTGATATAGCAGGTTACTTGCAAATGCCAATTAAAGTAACTATATAATAATAATACAAAAGTTAAATAAAGTTATATTGTATATTATCTGTACTAAACTGTTATAAATAAAATTCTAATTGGTAATTATAATGATTGCCAAAGATAAAAAATATATATAATATTTTCTGATAATTAGTAAAGATAGATTTACAATTTGGCATAAGGTTAAAACAGTAGTTAAGAAATATTATAAGATTAAAAATAAGATTTTAAAGAATGTTTATTATATTTTATAGATTCAAAAAGTTTTTATTAATGTTTTTATTATTTTGTAAAGATTATATTGAACTTGTGAACTACAGTCAAACCTTATTATAGTCACTCTTGATATAGTTACAACTAGTGCTCCAAATTGGGTCAGGCTAATCTGAAACCTGACCTAAAATTTCAGGTTGGGTCAAGTTCGGGTTAGAAAAATCTGATCTGAAAATTTCAGGTCAGGTTTAGTTCAAGTTCGGGTTGAGCATTAACCCGAACTGAACCTGACCCGACCCAACCCAACCCAACCCGAAATTGTCCAATTAGAGATGTTCAAAATAAGCATTTTATATGTTTTTTTGGGTTCTAATAGCAAGTATATATGTTTATAATGGCAAGTAAATATTTTTAAATAGTTTAAATAAAACCATTAATCAGATTTCTTCAAACAAAATTGTCATAGCAGATCTTTGATTTTAATTGGTTAATGGCCACAAATCACAAAATTTTGGCCCACATTACATAATTTAACAATTTCCGGTCGTAATATTGATTTTTTTTCATTACAAAAATAGAAATTTGGGAAAATAATCTTGCATTATAATAAAATTTGTGCAGGAACAATAATGCAATTCTGAGTAATTCCAGTTAAATATTTTGCTCATGACTCTTAGCCAATCAAAATCAAGAATCTGCCATGAAATTTTGTAAAGCAAAATCAATAAAATTTTTTTTTAATTATATGAATCATAGGATAAAAATAAAAAAACTTTCATTGATTCTAGTATGCAACTCATGACTTTTACTATAGTAGTTATAATGCATATTGAGTTTGGATTTGATTAGCCAACTTCGATAGTCATCATTACATAAATTTTAAGAGCAAAATAGGCAACTGAATTCATTTTTTAAAAAATTTGAATATATTAGCCTTAAAATTTCAGGTCAGGTTGAGTCAGTTTCGGTTCGGTTCAAGTTCGGGTTGGGTTGAAGCTCTAACCCAAAAGTTTTCAACCCGACCTGACCTGAAGTTTCGAGTCGGGTTCAGGTTGGCTCATAATCTGACCCAAACTGACCTGTTTGGAGCACTAGTTACAACCTTAATATAGTCATATTATTTTTTGTTCCTAGCTTATATAAAACATATAATTTTTGACCTTTATATAGTCACAACTTTTTATAATCTCTAATTTTTTGTTTTCTGACCTGGTGATTATATTAAGGTTTGACTATAGATTAAACTTATTAAATTTAAGGATTAAGAACTAAGAACCTAAAACTAAGAACTACTTTTTAAAAATTAGGCCATTCCACTCTTTTCATAAAAAATTAGTAGTAAAAAGAACATATACAAAACAAAGACTCTTTTCTTTGTTTTTATCAAATTTAATCTTAATTAGTTTAATCTTTAATTTTTTTATAGACATCAGATAAAAAGAATTATATTTGGTTATACTATGCTTAGCCATTCTGCAAGCAAATAGAATAAGACTCACATAATCATTTTAGTTTTTCTAATACTAACTTACACACTTTGTTAGCACCTTACAGATGGTTCAATTGAACTGTTCAACAAGACTGTTGGTTTTAGAGTAATACATAGATAAGAATTTGTACTTGATACTAGTCTTATTACAGTTCTTCTCTATAACATAGTTCTTAAAATAGATCTCTTGGTCCATCAAAATTTGTTGAGAACAGTTATATAAGCAACAATGTCTTCTAATACAAAGGCAGCAACAGACTCTGCCATACAGTCAGATAGTGCTTGAACCTTAGTTTGTTTTATTAAATACTCTATTGTTGTCACCAGGTACCTGTTACTGTTTCTTGTAAGAGGCAAAGGCTCTACTATGTTCATTCTTACTTGGTCAAAGGGTTGTATCACCTGTATCAGGTGTAATACTTCTTTTGTTTTTAGTTTTCTGTGATGTTAATAGGCATCACAACTCAGTATATAACTCTTGATATTTTTTATCATTTGACTCCAATAGTACAGCCTTTATGCCTTCTCTATAGTTGCTACTTCACTTAAGTGGCCAGATGCTAGATCATCATATAAAGCTTTCAGCACTATCTCTACTTCATTATGCTTTAATACTCTTAGAAGTTGATTAGACTCTAGATGGTTTTTATAATATAGCACTTCTTTTTTACACAATATAATATCTAAACTAATTTTTCAGCTTTCAATTTTGTTACTTTGTGTATTCTTCTGGCAGTTCTAACTTGGTTAAATATTGAATCAGGTTAGTATAATTTTTAGATTCCATTTCAGAAGTCTGTTTGGCTTGTCGAATAAATTTTTTTTTTTTAAATAATGCTCAAATAAAAACTTTATTATATATAGAAACATAAGTTTTAAATTTAAAAATTTCTAAACACATTTGTGCTACAATTAGGCACCCAATATGATATTACACTCTTATTTTTTATAAGTGCTATAGCTAACTATTTCAAATTAAGTTCTAGCTAGAATAGATTAAAGAAAACCTTCAAATAATTGTCTAAATATTAAATTATACAAGTTGTTAGAGAATAATTTTGTAAGAACCATTTTGTAATTAAAGGTTTAATATTTATAGGTTAGGAAAGAGTTTTAGTATTGTTTAAAGAATTGGGTAGAGTTAGTAGACTAATTTTGATATGTTTGAACTTTGATGTGATGTTGTGAGAGTTTTTCTATTGATGTTAATATATATTATAAGTAGACCAAAGATCTTTGTAATACAAGTTAAGTAAATTATTTAAGAGGTAGAGTAGAAAAGTATCTGTCTGTTTATTGATAAGTGTTTTGATGTTCTTATATATAGTAGTAGAATAAGTTCCAGTAATAGTATATAAAATATATTTGTATTGAGAATTTGAGAAGTAAAATATAAAATTTAGAAGAATATTTAATAGAGTTATTGAGGTTGTATTAGTAATTTGAAGTGATTGAAGATTGTCATGTATAATGTTTTTAAGTGATTGTAGAATATTTGTTGTATTGCTAGGATATAAGTACAAGTAAAGAGTATTTTCAATATTTGTGCAGCAGAAGCAATAAGGTATAGTATAAAGATAAGAATAGTAAATATTAAGGTTTTGCATAATAAGTAAGTTATTGGTGAGAATTTTAATATGAAAGGAATATTTTTGTGAGTTATCTTCAAAAGAAGAGATGATTTTAAATAGAAAAGACTATTTAATATTGGTAATATTTTAAAAAAATTTTAAATTTGACTATTTGACAATTTCTTAAATAGTTATAATGTTTTTAATAAAGGTGTGAACTTTAAAAGGAATTAGAAGATTGTTTCATAAGAAATAATTTAATGTATTAAATTTTGAAATATTGAGCTTAATAATAAATTTTATAGTTTCTTGTTTAGCAAATGAATTTGCTTGATTGTAAAATAAGTCTGTAGAATGTAATTTGACTTTATGAAAGGTAGTAGTAATGTTTTTAAAACAGTTAAGATAATTAATATAGTAGATGATATTTCAGTTTTTAGTTTGTATAAATTTTAAAATAATAGATTATTTAAAATTTTTAATAGTAATTATGTTATTGATATAGATATTTAAAGAAATATTAGATGAAGCTACAAATAAAAAATAAAGAACTGCTTCAAGTTTAGTGCAGGTTGATTCAGAATAAGATTGTATAGCTGCATTAAATTTTATTGATATATTGTATTTGCAAATCTATTTTATATCAGATTTTACATCTGGAGTTTGAAGATTTTTAATTGATCTATCAATATAAAAATGTAGTATATTTGTATAAAGTTGAAAATAAGATTGTTAAAATCAGTTAATTGTTTTTGATATATTAATAAATAAATTGTTGGATAAGTTGAGCATCATAGAATGATAAAATTATTTGTGATTGTAATAAAAAAGGTGGTTGAGAGAAAGTAGAATTATATATATTGATTAAAGCTAGAATTTCTTTAAAATCAATTTGAATAATTGTTTGATTATTTGATTTGTTAGTTAGATTATAAGGTAAATAAAAGAAATAATAGTTTGGTATAAACTAATTAGAAGTTGAAAGAATCTGTAAAAGACCTAAAGTAGATAAAAAATTTTAAAAAAAGAAAGTTGTTAAAAAGTGGTTTGATAAGAGATATAAAATAGTTAATTATTTGTATAATAAAGTTAATAAAAGAAAAAAAAGTTTGAGAATGAATTTGGTAATATTAATTTAGTTGTATTAAAAAAAAGATTTATAGAAGGTAGATTTAGAGTAAGCCAAGTTAGATTAATAGAATTAGTTTAGTTTAGTTATAGAATTTGAGTAAACTATTGTAGTTGATAACCTTTAGTTAGTTTATTTGTATATAAATATACATTGTTTTATGAGAGAATATTTTTGTTATCTGCAGTTGTAATTTGTTCTAAGAAGATAATTTTGTTATTTTTAACACTATTAATAGTAGTAATAGATAGGTTAAGAAGAAGAATATTATAAATAGTATAAGAGTTTTTTGGTATTAATGAAAGGTAAAATAGTAAAGAACCAGAATGTAATGGCCAGATCCAACTTACAGAACAGGCTATAATATTCTCTATAGCTGTACAAGCTGAGCCTAAAATAGTAAATGATTTTATAGAAGACATTACAAATACTATCTCTACTTCTAATGCTTCAACACCTATAAAGATAAACAAATATTATAAGAAATTCTTAAAATATTACAAACTATCTCAAATACCAGAACCTGTTACACTTATCAAATTTATTTAACATCTACATCAAAATTTTTTTCTTAATCTAATTAAAATAACTATAAACTTTATAAAAACTGAAGCATATGTTTATCTAAATATTATTGAATCAACAAGACCAAATTATATTATATTAGACTCTTTTCTCTATAAAACACATGGCCATCTACCCTTATTAACTATTTCAAACTGGAAAATACATAATATAAACTCTATCTCTTTTACTAAGTCTGATCAATTAATTATCTAATTCAATTACTATAATATCATCTTTGAACACTTCACCAATAATTACAACTAAACATATCACCTTTTCAACTAAAACTAACCCAACAAGCACAAATGAACTAGAAGTTTCAAATAATATAAAATCAATTAAAATATATTTACTTAATGTCAATAGTCTTCTAGACAATTATAAACAATTAAGTTTAATTGACTATATTTTAGAAAATCAAATAAACATCTTTGGAATATCAGAAACATATTTATCCATTAAAGAAGCAAAATTTTCAACACTCTCACAAAAACTCATAAATTATAAAAGCTTCTGGATACCAAGCAATGTTTGCCAAAGTGGTGTAAAAATTTTAATTCACAAATTACTCACTAAACATATTAGAAAAAGTTAAACTTACAAAAAGTTTCTTATAGAAATTAATATTTTTCTTAAAAATCTTTATGTTAAGCTAATTCAAATTTATTTTCCAACTCAAGAAAAAAACAACTTTGAAAAGATATCCTTTTATATTTTACTTCTATTCTTATCTAGTGTTCCAATCCAGATCAATCTGTTATCCATTTATCTGATATAATATATCTGAATATCCATCTATTTAAGCTTGGATATCCGAAAAGATTGTCCAAATTAGCTGTTATATGAAATGTGATAAAATCGAATTTATCATGTTTGTACTATGATTTTATGTGAGTAATTTGAGAATATCACATGACAAATTCGAATTATTCACGTAGAATCATAGTACAAAAGCGATAAATTCGATTTTATCACATGATATTCTCGAATTAATCACATGTAATTTTATGCAAGGTGAGTATTTAACATTAACGTTAAATTAGATTATCACTATACATATACATAATCGTTATGTTAGTCAATTTTTTTGTTTTATGCTTATTTTTTCCCTGCTTTACTACCAACTTGCTTTAGATCAGCTTTCTTTGTATCTTTTAGGGTTTTTTGATCTTTCGGTGCTTTTTTGGGATCATTCAGCATTCATTTGTAAACTTTTACTAATCTTTTGAAATTAGTTGAACTTTCTCGTGGACATTCTTCTGGTCTTTTGATGTTTTGTTGAACTTTCTGTAGTTTTTCGGCATTTCATTAGCACACTTTCCCGTGGACTGCCCTTTGGTCTTTTTATGTTTTATGGTAAACTTTCTTGTCTTTCAATATTTTATGATAAACTTTCTTGTCTTTCGACGTTTTATGATAAACTTTCTTGTCTTTTGACATTTTATGATAAACTTGTCTTTAACCTTTCAGCATTTTTGATGAATTTTCTGTGAACTTTCAGCATTTTCTGATGGAACTTTCTTGTGAACTTTCAGTGTTTCTTGTTGAATTCTTTTGTGGACCTTTGGTGTTTTTTGACAAATTCTCTTGTGAACTTTCGACATTTTCTGATGGAACTTTTTTGTAAACTTTTGGTATTTTTCTTGTGAACTTTCAGCATTTCTTGGAGTAAACTTTCAGCGTTTCTTGGTGAATTCTCTTGTGGGCCTTTGACATTTTCTGATGAACTTTCTTGTGGATCTTTGGAATTTCTTGATAATTTTCTTGTGGATTTTCAGCATTTCTTGATGAATTCTCTATTTCTTTGGTAAATTCTCTTGTGGATTTTTGGTGTTTCTTCCTTGGTGAATTGTCTTGTGGAATTTCAGCATTTCCTGGTAAATTCTCATGTGGATTTTTGGTGTTTCTTGGTGAATTCTCATGTGAACTTTCTGATGTTTTTTGATGAATTCTTTTGTGAACTTTCTGCATTTTCTGGCGAACTCTCTTGTGGATTTTCGGCGTTTCTTGATAATTATCTTGTGGACTCTTGATGAATTCTTATGTGGACTCTTGGCACTTCCTAATAAATTCTTTTTGGACTTTCGGTATTTTCTCTTGTATACTTTTAGCGCTTCGTAGTGAATTTTCTTGTGGGTGTCTGATGTTTTCTAGTGAATTTTTTTTAAACTTTTGGTGTTTCTTGTGAATTCACTTTGGATTTTTGGCATTTTTGGTGAATTCTTTTGTGAACTTCTGTGTTTTCTGATGAATTCTCTTATGGACTTTCAGTATTTCCTGATGAATTATCTTGTGGGCATTCAGCACTTCCTAGTAAACTCTCTTGTGAACTTACTGCATTTCTTGGTGAATTTTCCTGTAAACATTTTCTGGTGAATTCTCTTGTTGACCTTTAGGTTTCCTGATGAACTCTCTTGTGGACTTTTGGCATTTCTGGTGAGTTCTCTTGTTGATCTTTGGCATTTTTTGATGAACCCTTTTGCGGACTTTTAGCATTTCCTAGTAAATTTTCTTGCAATTTTTAGCCTTTTTCGAATTTTTATGTAAATTTTTATTTTTATTATTTATTTTTTTTTTACTGTTTTTGTTTTTGTTTTTCCTTTTTTTTTAAAAAAAGTAAAGTTATGGTCGATTCTTTAACCTACACTCTGGCGATGAATGATTTTTTTTTTTTTTTTTTTTTTTGCAAATAAAAGTTTAGGTCAATTCTTGTTTGCATCAATTTTCTTTATGTTTTGCATTTAGAAGACTTTCAATTTAATAAATTGAGATTTTATTTATTGATCTTTAAAAATTTTTTTAAATCAGATTTCAGGTGTTTTATAATAGTTAAAATTATGTTATATAGTGTGTACCATTTCAGTATAGCAAAGGCAGTGCTCGATCTAAAGTGTGTCCCTCTCCCCTGTGATCAATCACAAATTAAATTATTTATTTTGGATTCAATTGTGATAGATACAATTCCTCACCAGTTTTAATATACATGTAATATTAACAGTCTCTGCTGTTTTATTTCAGTCATTAAAAACACATCTAGAAAGATGCATGAGACACTTATAATTACAAATGCATTGTGCATACTCAGTTATAAATATATACATTTATTATATAAATAAAAATAATTATTATAAATATAATTATAATAAATTTCATAAAAATAATAATAATCTTAATAATAATAATTATTATTACAAATAAAATAATAATAATTGATTCCTTTTAAATAACAATTGTTAGTAATATATATAAAGTGAAAATAAGACAACTTGAAATTAATTTCTTAGCTTTCAGAATATTACAGTTATTTCTATAAATTCCAGAATAACTGAAAATTTTCTGATGATCGAATTGATTAGTTATCGAGTCAGAATCAATACTATACTACCTCAAATAATGCCTGAGGTGTTATTTTAAGCTAATATAGTAAGTTGCCAACATCGACCAGCATCAAAAGCTTATTGATTCGAGTTTGCCATAGTGACCTTCAAAAGTATGGGATACATAAACTGGACCATCACCATAGCCATATTCTAATAACCAGTAGTATATTACTTTTTTATATTATAAAGCTGCATGAAAAAGCTAGACCATTCACAATTTTTTAAGAAATTATGCAGTGACTGTAGTGTCTTGTGCTTTTGGGGTCATGTTAGTAAACTCTATTAATCCAGTCATCAACAATTTTTCAAGTATCCCAGATTGCAGCTAATTTCATTATTCAAGGAACAACTTGAAAATTGCTGAGATCAGAATCGATAAATTACTGACTTTGAATTGATAAGTTACTAGCATTGGTCGATATCAGAAATTTATCGATTTGGTTATCAATAATTTTTCAGTTGTCCCAGTAATATTACAGCTGTTTTCATAAATTCTGTGACATCTAAAAAAATTTGCCAATGATAATTTCATTAAGTTATTGATTTAGGTGTTCTTTGGCCTATAAGAAGTCAATGCACATATGCACGAAATTTTAAGTACAGCACAAAACTAACACCAGTAAAAAATTATATTTTAACAAAATAATAACCAGAAATATATAGTACAAATTTTAACTTATTTACTATATATTTACTAGGTAATATATGTATTTTAACATATTTTTAGTTTATATGCTTAAATACATATATTATCTAGTAAATATATAGCAAATAAGTTAAAATTTGTACTATATATTTCTGGTTATATTTTAACCAGTATAAATTTCATATAAACATATGTGAGACAGTGCACTGAACAGCACATCTAAAGAATATTACAGAAATTAAATTATTTTCAATACATGTAGTGTGCAGTAATTAAATTACATATCTAATTCTATATAAATACCTTCTATAGGTGCACATCCTCTCTAAATGCACACTCAAATTCAGGCCCAACTATATACAGTAGTCTTTATAAGTGCATGATCTTGGGACCAAACTTTAATATTATGCACTTAGAGAACTATAAGAAAAAGTTGCTTATAATAGTCACATATATAGTTGGACCCGAATTTGGGTATGAATCTAGAGAGGGTGTGCACTTACAGAGGTTTCACTATATATTATGGAATACTGAAAAACACTGAAATCAATAACTGATCGAATTTGGCCGAAATTATCATTGTGAATTTTTTGAGGTGTCTCAGAGCTTATAAAAGCAGCTGTAAAATATCCATCTGGTATTATTAAAAATATAGTATGTAAAAAAATTTTTAAGATTTAACCTAGCTGAGTTATGAAGTAACTAAGACATTAATTTTGTTGTCCTAAATAAAAAAAAATAGACAAAACTTTTATACAAACCATTTTTGCGATATTAACAGTAATGCCAACATTATATTTTATTCGAACTACTATCTTTAGTAAAATATATATATTAGATGCCTCTTAGAGTGCTTATATCATTTATAAAATGAATCAGAATTCATTTCATATCAATTCGAATACAACTCAGATTTATTCTTTTACTAGCAACTTGAATGGTTCAATTAATATCCATCTACAAGAGATAAAAAATATATTAAATTTTAATATAGTAAAAAAAAAAATTTGTCAAATAAAAACTATATTTACTATAATTTTACAAAGTAATTTCCAACCTCTAGTTAAAATAAGAATAATTTAATTAGAGAAAGGTACAGTTTATCACATTACTTATATAGTAAGAAGTTGTAACTACCGTTGCCCTTATATAGATTCCAAAATTAACCAATTAAAATACATAATCGATTCGCTATCCGTTCGCACTATGAAAGTTATTTGTACAGTAAAGCCTCTATAAGCGTACGCACTTGGAACCAAACTTAATATTGTGCACTTAGAGAACTATAAGAAAAAGTGCACATATAAAGGTCACATATATAGTTGGACCTAAATTTGAGTGTGCATTTAGAGAGGATGTGCACTTATAAAAGGTGCACTTACAGAGGTTTCACTGTACTTGCATTTTATAATGTTAAGCAAAAAATAAATAAAATAGTATAAAAAAATAGAGTAATACTTATATGACTATAGTAATTTACCTGGGTAATTTAAATATCCAAATTGAAGTTTTCTTAACAGGTAATTCTTTAAGTTGGATTTCATATTAATCATTTTCACTTACTTATAAAATCTGTCGAATAAATAAAGGTTTAGTAAATTTAAATCAAGCATTTATACATTTTATATATAGAATATAAAATTTATACCAAACTCAACAATCATATAAATATTCACCAATTCCACATATGTTAACAAATCTATAGTATAATGTTAAATGACATACTTAGTCATCACATTACCATAACTTACTGTAACTTATTGTAACTATAGTAAGTAATATAGTAGTTTACAGCTATAAGGCCGTAACTTACGATATTACTATAGTTACAGTAAGTTATGGTAATGTGACAACTATCATTAGGATGATTCTACCACATTACTAGTTGGTATATATGATAAAAAATTAGATAAGTCATTTAAAATATTTTTATAAAAAATAACACTTACATTAGTCATTAATAGACATGATGAAATTAGCTTCACCAATATATAAATATTTTCATAAAGCAAGTTATTACACAACAACATAGCAACTTTACTTAAACTTCATAACAATATTAATATATTAAATATCTAAAGATTATTTGGGGATACCCACAACCAAAGCAGGGATGGAACTACATAATATATACAGTAAAATCTCTATAAGTGCACACCCTCTCTAAATACACACTCAATTTGGATCCAACTATATATATGACCTCTATATGTGCTCTTTTTCTTATAGTTCTCTAAGTGCACAATATTAAGTTTGGTCTCAAGTGCGTGCACTTATAGAGACTTTACTGTAGTCCCATCCTCTGCTTTTTCTATAAGCATTTCTATTTGTGAAATTAGAACTAAGCAAGCCACTAAAAATAGCAATTTTTCTACTATTAAATTTGGCATATTAAATATTTCTCTATCTTGGTATACTTTCAACAGGAATGATATTAATCTACTGAAATATTTAAAATCTTCTTTACGCTCATATACTAAATTATTGCGAAGACTTGAATATCTAATAAATGTTCTTTATATTCACATCTAAATTAATACGATTAAATATATAAAAATGTAATTAATGTATAAAGACTTTTAATAATAAAAATTCAATTTGAGATCCAATATAAGAATATATCTACAACTAGCATTAGAAAAGGTCTTATTGTAATACTTTACCTAAAATAATTAATATTAAAGAATGAACTAATTTAAGATAAGTTATTTTACAACTAAAAAAATTTCTCAATCTATTATATAAAAATTATATATAGTATAAATTTATAAAAAAAAATAATATATAATGTATTTATCTGTGAATCTTTCAAATGCTAAATCACAGTTAAGTTATATTTCACTTACTAGAAATATTTTAGATCCAAGAAATTAACAGAACTAAAGTATATGTACTTATGTAGATCAAATCAATTTATAATAACAGGAACATTACATTACACAAGAATATATATTGATAAAAAAAATAAAAAATATTGTTTCTAAATATATTTCTACTAAATATAGAAATATAAAAAAGATTATTCACATTAATAAATACTATCCAAGTATTTTTCATTTCTCTTTAAAAACATTAATCGTTTAAATAACATAGAACTTATACGAGTTCTTTTTTCAGTTATTAAGTTTCCTGCTTCAGAAAACAACCTTTCACTAGTTGTTGAGGATGCAAAAACAGATAAATATTTTTTTGCTAGGCTGCTCAAAACTGGAAATTTATTTTGCCGTTCATGCTACCACACAAAAAGATCATACTTGAAATCAATTTCCTCAAGCTTTAAATAGTCAGAAATTTCTTCAACTGTACTTGATGTATGTTTTTTAAAACTTGAAAGAATGCTACTTTTAGCAAATTTTTTTACTGTTTTAGCCTCCATTCTAACCATTCTTACTATATTTTTTTTCTCTTTATCTATATTATTTTTCATCTTATCATATTTCTCACGAAGTAGATTTTCAGTAGCAAACCATTCTTCAAATGTGACGAAAGTTAAATTTTTGCATCTGGGATCTAAAAGACTAGATAAAAGTGACCTTGGTGATGTTAAATTAGGCCAATAATGGTTCATTGCATTATATAGATCACTTTTAATTTTACTAATATTTATATTAATTGGAGTATAAGCTTGTTCCTCCTCCTTTTCTTCAGTTTCGGAATCATCAAATATGTCTTGATCATCATCATAATTAATAATATTAATAGTAGAAGCTACTGTCTGACACTTGTTTTTAAGATCTATTAAAATAGGAATCATAATTGAATAGGTACAATAATGGCTTCCGCCTAAGTAATTTATAGCCTCGTAAAATGGATGAAGAATCTCTACTAGATTATTTATTGCATCCCACTCATCATCAAAAAGTAAAATTTTTTTTAATTGTTTGAGATCTTTCTTTGTATTGGGATCAGATTTGTTTGAAAGAAAGTTTGCAAGAAGACTAATATAGCCTTTTAATTTAAAGAGCCAATTCCAAGCAAGGTAAGATGAATTCCATCATGTAGGGCAATCACTGATAGCATATAAGTATTTAGAAACATTTTTTATTCTCTAAGAAATTAGAACCATATGTTAAAATTATTATTATATAACAAATTACAATGCATTTGTAAAAAATTGAGACATGTTTTGCAGCTACCATAATAGCTCTAACTCATTGATATGTATATAATAAGTCAAATTAAATTGATGACTTACTATCAGTAGTCGAGCATTTTCAAATTTTAGGATAGTTTCCAAATGCGTCATAATAATATGTAAATAAATTAATATAAATATATTACCTTAATATTATAATTATCATCATCTAAATCATTTACTTCTTCAACTTTAGGAAATTTGGCTTGGACTTCTTCAAGACATTTACTTTGTTTAGGCTTTATAAAAAAGTTGATTAAGTGTCTAACTCTTTTAACTAATAATTTTGCTGAAATTAGTCCTTTTTGAACTACTAAGTTCAATGTATGAGTTGTACAATTTAACCAGTCAACATTTTCTATATCGAATATGGCTTTTTTTATATTATGACTATTATCCGTAATAATGATAAATGTTTTATCTTGGATTTGCTATTCATTCATAATAGCATCTATTTCTTTAGTTATGTGTTCTGATGTATGTAGATGCCGAATATATTTTATTGTGAGGACTAATTTACACAATTTCCAATCATTATTAATAAAGGCACATATATCATCAAGATAACCTTGGCAACTATGAGCTGTCCAAAAATCTATGCTTGATGATACAAAATGGCTTCACTAATTAATTTTTCTTGAAGCTTGGGTAAACTATAATCATATGCAGTATAGATTAATTTTTTTACTATTTCTTCACATGGCATTATGAATGCCAGGTCTAAGTTATAAATAAATTTACAGAACACTTCATTAGATACAACACAAATAGGTTGTGAATCTTTTATTATCCAGATCATAAGAGATTGTCATAATTGAATTTGACAGGCTTCTGGATGTTTTTTTTTACTTGATAATATTTGTTTGTTATTCTAAATTATTTTTTTTTGTTAATTTTTAAAAATCTATATATTAAATATTAACTAATATAATAATAAATTTAATTAATAACTTTTTCATTGTTGCTTATTTCATGGGAGTTTTTAAGATAGGTAATTGCATTTCCTGTTAACCTGCTGGAATAGACATACTTCATACCACATATAGTATCATCATCCTTTCTTTCTTGACAGACTATAACAGGAGTATCCTCTTCTACACTTTTTTTAAAGTGTTTCCAGATCCAACTTTCTTTAGGACATTTCTTTCTTTTAGTTAAAGCTTTTATTTTTTTATTTGACTTTATGATTAAATTAGAATGATTTCTATGTTTTTCTGCCATTTTTTAGAAAAATAATACTGTGAACTTAAAAAAAATCAAAGAAGCCATAACCTGGAAAATGGTACATGTATATATATTTATTTTAACAATTATGATTTAAAAATTTTATAATTTATATTCGGGTCTACTTTATACTAGATACTATTTATTTTTCAGAATAATAAGCTTTATATTCTACATCATGCTACTTGTAAAATAAAGGATTTACATTTTTATTACATCTTTTTTCAATTACATTTTTTTAAAAATTTTTCAGATAATAATCAATAAGAATAAATAATACGTAAACTTCTATCTTATGTTCATCGTAAGACAGTGAACAAGAGTTGAATCTAATATTTAAATCAGAATTTATAGAAATAATTATTTAAGTAATTGGGTCTGTATATTAATATCCAGGTTTAAACTCGCAGGTGTGTAAGTACATTAATATTCATGTTTAAATATCAGTGATTAAATGTTAAAATTAACAGTAATTATGAATTAACTCCATACATTAATATGCGGGTTTAAACTGGCAGGCACGTATATTAATATTAAGTCTAAATATCAGTAACTAAATGTTAAAATTAACAATAAAAATAATTTAAGTCTGTATATTAATAAGACAGCTACATATATATGCTAATATTTAGTCTAAATATGCAGAAATTAAATATTTAAAATTAATGGAGAATAATAATTCAAATCTGTATATTAATAAAGCACGTATGTGCATACACACGTATGTTAATATCTAGGTCTAAATATGCAGAAATTAAATGTTAAAATTAACAGGAATAAGGCCATTCAAAGTTGATACTTCAGTTAATATCATCCTTCCTCTCTCAACTGAGGGCTTCTTCTGAGAAATAAACAACCAATCAAACTGCTGGATAACTCTTACCAATCTCTTGATTTACATTGACCAATCAAATTGTCTCATATTTGTTCATTCTATATGTTTGTTTAATTTTATTTCCACTCCTCCTCTCTTCAAGAGTTCTAAAAGTAATGTTAACCGAAAATTCAATTGTCTATATTTTAAATCATTAGGCTGCTTGCATTAAAATAACATAAGGCAAGTCTTACATTTGTTAATATCTAAAATTAATGAGATAATTTAAATCTGTACATCAAATAAGAGAGTTACATATTAATATTATTCAGGTCTAAATATGCAGAAATTAAATATTATAATTACTGAGAATAATAAATTAAGTCTATACATTAATATCATTCAGGTCTAAACATGTAGAAATTAAATATTATAATTAACGAAAATAATAATTTAAGTCTATACATTAATATCATTCAGGTCTAAACATGCAAAAATTAAACATGGGAATAATAATTTAAGTCTGTATATTAATATCGAATTTAAATAAGAAAGGCACATATCTGGTATGTTAATAAGGCAAGTACGTACATTGGTAGTCTGCGATGAACTGGTTCAGATTGGGTCTGGGACTGGACTTTTTAGGGACAGTTTAAAACTAGTTCGAAATAATACAGATAATGTAATTATAATTAAAACATAATACTCGTTCACTATTGTTCTATACACTAAACTGATAGAATTAGATCAGTTTTACACTAGAGTTATGAACCAGGTCCTAACTAGTTCATAATTTAACCATTGTTTCCAAAGAAACATTAGGAAAGTCAACTATAATAAAATTAAAAAAGTGTAAAACATTCGAAAAACAGTATAATATAAATCCTATGACTTTATTATAATTTTATTATAGATAAAGTCTAGCATTCTTATTGGCATTTATGATAAGTAAATTTTGTATATAAAAAAGTAGACATTTCAGGTTTCACTATTACCTGCTTTGTGTTATTAGACTAGTTCTTCTCTCATCCACTTGCTCAAAGGAAGAGGTGAAAGCAGAAAATTACAGTATTTTTATTTTACCTTTTTTAAGATAAGTAATTATTCACTTTATAAAGTTTTTTTTAATAGCGAACCTATATTTATTAAAATATAAAGACTATGTATTAGAAAATATAAATATTAAATTATAAGATTATTCATCATACCTGATAAAGATTCGAATTAGAGGTGAAATCTTGGATGTAAGAGCTACGTATTATCTGTAGAAGAGTTCTGCATCTGTTAGGATCGAAAACAACCAAAAAAAAAATGTAGAAGTTGAATTTAGAAATTTCTTTATCTTGTGAATAGAAATTATCTAAAGTCAACTTTTTTGACTCACCAGTGAATATTATTGATTCAATCAATAACATACAACTACAGAACGTTATTTATAAAATCATTTCTATAATCATTACAATACCCATTATATATAAAACTTACTATTACTTTTGGTGAATATTTCTTATCATCCAAATTTTCTAGATCTGGAATGACAATTTTAGATTTATGTACATCCATATACAAATCTTGTGGTATCATTTTTGTAAAAGTTTCCTGAGATAATACCCTTTCAAAAATTGGTTCTCCCTTACAAGGTTCTTGAAATGACATCACATTGTTCAAATTTTTCGAATCCATATACATATCTTGCGACATGCTCTCTACGTATAAAAGGTTTTTTAAAATGATACCCCATCATTCAAGATTTTCAAATCCAAGATAAAAATTTCAAATTCATGCTGTAAGTCCATATACATATCTTGAGGTCGTTTTTTCAAAAGTTTTCCGAGATAGACTCTTACAAAAGTTCATTATTCTTTAAAGGTTTCTTGAGATGACATTTCTTCAAAGACTTCAAAAGTCCAAATGTTATTAAAAAATTTCTAAAAAATTCAATCTCATGAAGATCAATATTCGGTTTAGGTAATATCAGGAATGGAGTTTGTACAACGTACAATGTAGAGTATGGTTTATAGGCATATGAAATATGGTGTCTCTTTTTTATCTGATTGGCTATTATAATCTTGTGCCTTCGTCTTGTGATTTCTAGATTTTTACCTATAAGCTTTGGAGATTGCTATGGACACAGCAGCAAGTGATATAATTC